>CALYOO010000460.1:0-30750 GCA_945261195.1 Cryptosula pallasiana
GTTAACAGGGTTACTTAATCTCAAATTCAGAAACCTGCCAGTATCCTCAGTTACCACCGACACTTCAGCTCCAGTGTCTAACACAAACTCTACCTCTTTACCATTTACTTTCACCAAGCGTTTGATGCTACATTTCCTGCTACCAGTATCACCAACAACATTGTTCACAAATCTCACTTTACGTGGAGAACCTTCATTACCACTACTATCCCTGTGCTGTGACCTGTTATTGTCACCTTCCCACCTATTGTTGCAATCCCTAGAGGTATGGCCTCTCAGATTACACCGGGAACACCTTACATCCGGGCAATGACGGACCTGATGTCCCATCCTGCCACACTGGAAACAGTTGTCCCCCCCAGTTGGGGAGCTAAACCTTCCAGACCTTCTACCCGATGTAGGTGAACCTCGAGGTGACCGAGGAGAGTACCTACTATCTGGACTCCGGCGTCTCTGAGACGTCGCCTCATACCTCGGAGAATACTTGCTATTCGGGCTACGACGTCCATAGGACGTTGCCTCATACCTGGGGGAATACCTGCCTTCTAGACTGCGGTGACTATAGGACGCCGCCTCACCCCTGGGGGAATACCTGCTTTCGGGGCTGCGGTGTCTATAGGACTCCGCACCATACCGGTTCTCATGATGCCCATCTCCCTTATGGTCACGATACCCCCTATACTCGCTACTCCTCTCCCCTGGGCTGCGGCTAACATGGCCGCTGGAATAGGAGCCCTTTTCCATATTACCATACCTAGACCTACTACCGTCCCTCAAACGGTATGTAACCTTGCTAACCACAGCCTCCTGTGGGCTTCCCTGTCTATACCTAACTACCTCACGTACTGACGACTCATTCTGACTATTGTCAGCCCTTTTTTACTTCCTTCCTCTACTCTGGCTACAGCCCCTTTACCATCGGCTGAACGGCCAGTCCTAGAAGCATTCAGAATTTCTTCTGAAGCAATAGCCAACTGCCTGGCTGCCAATTTTGTACCTAAATCTCTCCAACTAAGCGTGGTCTCTTGCATAAGTAATTTACGCACAGATGAATCCCTTAAACCATTGACTGCCAGAGCAACTGAAAAACATTGTCTTAGCTCATCATTTTCATGCCCAAAATCCATCTCCCTACCTAATTTCTCAACTCTGAGTAAATATTCCCTTTCGTCTTCCCCACAAGCCTGTGAGACTGTCACAAACCTCATTGTCTTAACATAGACGCTTTCACTACGGTCGTAGTGGGATTTTAACAAATCTATAGCCCTATCAAACCCACCATCAGTTTGGTCATTTAAATCAAATCCCAGTGACTGCAATACCCCTATACCATCACTACCTATAGCACTTAACAAGGCTAGTAGTTTAGTTCTACCTCTAAACACATCAACAACAACCTCATCCCCCTCAATTTCCACCTTCTCGGTTCCCAGAGTCAAAGCTGCTACCTCAGCAGACACCCTATACTGAGTCAACCAATTGTTGAATTCCTCAGACACATTGTTACCCGCTAACCTTAGCTTCGGAAATGACGACAAGTCAAGTCTCCTACTCATCCCTGTTCTAATTAATTAACACAGTAAATACCCAACAATATCTGTATGATTGTATCAATACAGTAGCACCTCTCCACCACAGTAATAGCCAATGCACAACACAACAATAGCAACAATAACAATTCACAATATCCCAAAAGATGTCCACTGTTCCCTTCTTCACCAATGCACAATTAAATGCACCACAATAATATCCACAATATCACGTATTAACTCCACTGTACCCTTATCCACTGCACAATTAAACACAACACAATAATATTCCTCAATGTCGCGTAATAACTCCACTGTACCCTTATCCCGGTAAATAATCAACCACAACGCCACAAATAAATACTTAACACCACGTATAAACACTGTACCTTTATCCCGGTAAACAATTAACAACAACACCAAATCACCACTTCACCAAAAATAATTAACACTGCACCAATATCCCTATAAATACCTTAACACCGAACACGGAGAGCTCACACAGCTCTGAAACACCCAACACCTCTACTCAACACACACCTCTATCACCACTCACACCACGGAAGACCCACGCGGCCCTAGCACCTCTACACCTCTCTCTTTTAGTGCCCACACGGCACCAAAAGCCGCTCACACACCTCCCTTGCACCAATAAATAATTCCAATAACACACAAATAACAATATCACCAAGTTCTATGCCGACTGCGCCATGTTAGATGAAGTGTACGAAGAGACACAACACGAAACACGTCTACTCACCATCAACTAGCAACTCAAGAAGACCGCTATTCAGCTCTTATCCAATTAGCCTAAGTTCCCGTAACCGTGTGTGTGTACCCGTATTCCTTGTTAAGCCAATACCGACAGAACCTATGTTATAACCTTGAACGTCCTATAACACACAAACTCGTTATCCAACACATTACTCACTCAGACTTTTTAGTAGGCGATGATTTTGCCTAGAGTTTGTTAATTTCGTCTTCCAACTTTTTTTGTAAATCATGCAACCTTTCAGCATCTCTAAAATAAGTATTAGGTAAAACCTTAAAATATTATCAATATAAGATACTGTATCTATTGCAGGTCATGAGTATAAAAGTGTTGCTAGAAAACTCACTGAGATTTAGCCATTACGGTTGCTGCAGAGGAGAAGCGAGAAGGGGGTGTGAGTGTATCCACTGGAAAGATCTGATTGCTTATAAACAAACTTTTGAAATAGTAAGAAACCATCATCTAGGATTGTGGATATAGTGTTTGTGTCAGCAGAGATGTAGTAGCCATAATCAATAATTAATGGTGATATTGTGGTTGCCCTCTTCATTATTTGTATCAGCGGAGATGCCTTAAGTGTGAGATATAGCTCTGCCTGTTTTACTGTGTAGATGTTTTAAGCATGAGATACAGCTTTGTACTTACTATTGCAGTTTTTTTACAATTTAAAACAATAAAGTGATGCATTGATTTTAGCGATAAATACAATCTCTTACTAACTAAAAATTAGTCAATTTTTTTTCTAGAGTTACTTTACTGGTGACTTGGTTGAGATATTTCTAGTGTTGTGCAGCTGTCAAATTTGTATTCATAAAAAAATACGAGTGTCATTCTGCAATCCAAAATACTGTTACAACCGATAAAAACGGACCAATTTATTGATAACAATTTTATGAACAGTGACCCATATACAATTTTTTGGTATGTTGTTCTTTTACATGTGGGGGTGAATGCAAAAAAGCTTGAAACTTGAGTTTTTGATCTTCTTAAACCTGAAGGGTCCTATTTTGAGTAAACAGACTTTTAGAGATTGGAAAATTAATTATATGCGATAGAGCCTCATGATCATATTTTTATTAAAGAAAAAAAATCTTGGTCGCAACTTCTTTGTAGGTTGCATGTTTAAAATGTGTACGAATGGCTAAGGAAAGTATATCATTACAGAAATGCCCAGAAGAAATCCGTGGTGGTTGGTAATCAGAGCTCTACCTCCAATACCGGAAGAAAGAGAATATTCATCAGCAGATACGTATCCATTTTATTTGCAAGTTTATGAAAATATACCATCTTCACTAATATATGAAAATATCTGTCGGAAACACACAAATCAAACAAGTTTTCATTTGCAAGAAGTGTAACAGCAAATCATTTTTAATTTTCCGGCTGGTTACTTCTTTCCGGTTGTTGTAGCTGTTTGAATTATATCATCGTCTAAGATTTTAGAGGACTCACGATCTCTAAAAACACAAATGGTTATCGAAATGATTTACTCTTGCTATTGGAAATAAAAAATAATATACATTACTCACTCAGACGTTTTAGTAGGCGGTGATTTCGCCTAGAGTTTGTTATTTTCCTCTTCCAACTTTTTCTGTAAATCATGCAACCTTTTAGCATCACTAAAATAAGTATTAGGTAAAACTTTAAAGTATTATTAATATAAGATTCTGCATCTATTGCAGGTCATGAGTATAACAGTGTTGCTAGAAAACTCACTGAGATTCATCCATTACGGTTGCTGCAGGTGAGAAGCGAGAAGGGGGTGTGAGAGTATCCATCGGAAACATCTGATTGCTTATATGCAAACTTTTGAAATAGTAAAAAACGATCATCTGAAATTATGGATATATTGTTTGTCAGCGGAGATGTATTAGGCATAATTAATAATTTAAAGGTGATATTGTGGTTGCCTTTTTCAGTATTTGTATCAGCGGAGATGCCATAAGTGTGAAATATAGCTCTGCCTATTTTAGTGTGTAGATGTATTACGCATGAGATACACCTTTGTATTTACTATTGCAGTCAAAGTTTTCTACAATTTATAACAGTAAAGTGATGCATTGATTTAGCCGATAAATATAATCTTTTACTAACTAAAAATTGGTCGATTTTTTTTCCAAAATTAGTTTACTGGTGACCATGTTAAGAAATTTCTAGAGTTGTGCAGCTGTCAAGTTTGTATTCATAAAAAATACGCATGTCATTCTGCGTTCCAAAATATTGTTACAACCGATGAAAACAGACCAATTTATTGATAACAAGTTTATGAACAGTGACCCATATACAACTTTTCGGTATGTTGTCCTTCTACATGTGGGGGTGAATGCAACCAACTTGAAACTTTGAGTTTTTGATTTTTTCAAACCTGAAGGGTCCTATTTTGAGTAAACAGACTTTTACAGGTTGGAAATCAAATTATATGCGATAGAGCCTCATGACCATATTTTTTGTTGAGAAAAAATCCTGCTCACAACTTCTTTGTAGGTTGCATGTTTGAAAATTCTACAAATGGCTGAGGAAAGTTTGTCATTATAGAAATGCCTAGAAGAAATCCGTGGTGGTTGGGAATCAGAGCTCTATCTCCAATAACAGATGAAAGAGAATATTCATCAGCAGATACGTATTCATTTTATACGCAAGTTTATAAAAGATATACCATCTTCACCAATTTATGAAAAAAATCTGTAGGAAACACACGAATCAAACAAGTTCTCATTTGCAGGAAGTGTGACGGCAAATCAATTTTCATTTTCCTGCTGGTTACTTCTTTCCGGTTGTTGTAGTGGTTTGAATCATATCATCGTCTAAACTTTTAGAGGATTCACGGTCTCTAAAAACACAAATAGTTATCGAAATGTTTCACTCTTAATAATTTAACTTTTGCTATTGTAAATGAAAAATAATATTCATCACTCGATCAGGCATTTTAGTAGGCGACTATTTTGCCAAGAGTTTGTTATTTTCCTCTTCCAACTTTTTTTTGTAAGTCATCCAACTGTTTAGCATCACTAAAATAAGTATTAGGTGAAACTTAGTATTATTATTAATAACACTATCTATTGCAGGTCATGAGTCTAAAAGTGTTGCTAGAAAACTCACTGGGATTCATCCATTACGGTTGCTGCAGGTGAGAATCGAGAAGGGGGTGTGAGTGTATCCATCGGAAAGATCTGATCGCTTATATACAAACTTTTCAAATAGTACAAAACGTTCATCAAGAATTATGGATAGAGCTTTTGTGTCAGCGGAGATGCATTAGCCATAATTAATAATTTAAAGGTGATATTGTGTGGTTACCTTTTTCAGTATTTGTATCAACAGAGATGCCAAAAGTGTGAGATATAGCTCTGCCTATTTTAGAGTGTAGATGTATTAGGCATGAGATACAGCTTTGTATTTACTTTTGCAGTCAAATTTTTTTTACAAGTTATAACAATGAAGTGATGCATTGATTTTGCCGATAAATATAGTCATTTACTAACTAAAAATTAGTCAGTTTTTTTGCTACAATTAGTTTACTGGTGACTTTGTTGCGATATTTCTAGAGTTGTGCAGCTGTCAAGTTTGTATTCATAAAAAAAAATACGCGTGTCATTCTTCGTTCCAAAATATTGTTCCAACCGACAAAAACGAACCAATTTATTGATAACGTTTTTTTATAAACAGTGACTCAAATACAATCTTTTGGTATGTTGTTCTTCTACATGTGGGGGTGAATGCAAAAAAACTTAAAACGGAGTTTTTGATCTTTTTAAACCTGAAGGGTCCTATTTTTAGTAAACAGACTTTTACAGATTGGAAAATAAATGATATGAGATAGAGCCTCATGACCATGTTTTTAGTGGAGAAAAAAATCCTGCTCACAACTTCTTTGTAGGTTCAATGTTTAAAAATAGTACAAATGGCTGAGGAACGTTTATCATTATAGAAATGCCTAAAAGAAATCCGTGGTGGTTGGGAATCAGAGCTCTACCTCACATACCGGATGAAAGAGAATATCCATCAGCAGATACATATTCATTTTATACGCAAGTTTATAAAAGATATACCATCTTCACCAATTTATGAAAAAAGCTGTCGGAAACACACGAATCAAACAAGTTCTCATTCGCAGGAAGTGTGACGGCAAATCAATTCTCATTTTCCTGCTGGTTACTTCTTTCCGGTTGTTGTAGTGGTTTGAATCATATCATATCATTGTCTAAGCTTTTAGAGGATTCACGGTCTCTAAAAACACAAATAGTTATCGAAATGTTTCACTCTTAATAATTTAACTTTTGCTATTGTAAATGAAAAATAATATTCATCACTCGATCAGGCATTTTAGTAGGCGACTATTTTGCCAAGAGTTTGTTATTTTCCTCTTCCAACTTTTTTTTGTAAGTCATCCAACTGTTTAGCATCACTAAAATAAGTATTAGGTGAAACTTAGTATTATTATTATTAATACTATCTATTGCAGGTCATGAGTCTAAAAGTGTTGCTAGAAAACTCACTGGGATTCATCCATTACGGTTGCTGCAGGTGAGAATCGAGAAGGGGGTGTGAGTGTATCCATCGGAAAGATCTGATCGGTTATATACAAACTTTTCAAATAGTACGAAACGATCATCAAGAATTATGGATAGAGTTTTTGTGTCAGCGGAGATGCATTAGCCATAATTAATAATTTAAAGGTTATATTGTGTGGTTACCTTTTTCAGTATTTGTATCAACAGAGATGCCAAAAGTGTGAGATATAGCTCTGCCTATTTTAGTGTGTAGATGTATTAGGCATGAGATACAGCTTTGTATTTACTTTTGCAGTCAAATTTTTTTTACAAGTTATAACAATGAAGTGATGCATTGATTTTGCCGATAAATATAGTCATTTACTAACTGAAAATTACTCAGTTTTTTTGCTACAATTAGTTTACTGGTGACTTTGTTGCGATATTTCTAGAGTCGTGCAGCTGTCAAGTTTGTATTCATAAAAAAAATACGCGTGTCATTCTTCGTTCCAAAATATTGTTCCAACCGACAAAAACGAACCAATTTATTGATAACGTTTTTTCATAACCAGTGACTCAAATACAATCTTTTGGTATGTTGTTCTTCTACATGTGGGGGTGAAGGCAAAAAAACTTAAAACGGAGTTTTTGATCTTTTTAAACCTGAAGGGTCCTATTTTGAGTAAACAGACTTTTACAGGTTGGAAACAAAATTATATGCGATAGAGCCTCATGACCATATTTTTTGCTGAGAAAAAATCCTGCTCACAACTTCTTTGTAGGTTGCATGTTTGAAAATTCTACAAATGGCTGAGGAAAGTTTGTCATTATAGAAATGCCTAGAAGAAATCCGTGGTGGTTGGGAATCAGAGCTCTATCTCCAATAACAGATGAAAGAGAATATTCATCAGCAGATACGTATTCATTTTATACGCAAGTTTATAAAAGATATACCATCTTCACCAATTTATGAAAAAATCTGTCGGAAACACACGAATCAAACAAGTTCTCATTTGCAGGAAGTGTGACGGCAAATCAATTTTCATTTTCCTGCTGGTTACTTCTTTCCGGTTGTTGTAGTGGTTTGAATCATATCATCGTCTAAGCGTTTAGAGGATTCACGGTCTCTAAAAAACACAAATAGTTATCGAAATGTTTCACTCTTAATAATTCAACTTTTGCTAGTGTAAATGAAAAATAATATTCATCACTCGATCAGGCATTTTAGTAGGCGACTATTTTGCCAAGAGTTTGTTATTTTCCTCTTCCAACTTTTTTTTGTAAGTCATCCAACTGTTTAGCATCACTAAAATAAGTATTAGGTGAAACTTAGTATTACTATTAATAATACTATCTATTGCAGGTCATGAGTCTAAAAGTGTTGCTAGAAAACTCACTGGGATTCATCCATTACGGTTGCTGCAGGTGAGAATCGAGAAGGGGGTGTGAGTGTATCCATCGGAAAGATCTGATCGCTAATATACAAACTTTTCAAATAGTACGAAACGTTCATCAAGAATTATGGATAGAGTTTTTGTGTCAGCGGAGATGCATTAGCCATAATTAATAATTTAAAGGTGATATTGTGTGGTTACCTTTTTCAGTATTTGTATCAACAGAGATGCCAAAAGTGTGAGATATAGCTCTGCCTATTTTAGTGTGTAGATGTATTAGGCATGAGATACAGCTTTGTATTTACTTTTGCAGTCAAATTTTTTTTACAAGTTATAACAATGAAGTGATGCATTGATTTTGCCGATAAATATAGTCATTTACTAACTAAAAATTAGTCAGTTTTTTTGCTACAATTAGTTTACTGGTGACTTTGTTGCGATATTTCTAGAGTTGTGCAGCTGTCAAGTTTGTATTCATAAAAAAAATACGCGTGTCATTCTTCGTTCCAAAATATTGTTCCAACCGACAAAAACGAACCAATTTATTGATAACGTTTTTTTATAAACAGTGACTCAAATACAATCTTTTGGTATGTTGTTCTTCTACATGTGGGGGTGAATGCAAAAAAACTTAAAACGGAGTTTTTGATCTTTTTAAACCTGAAGGGTCCTATTTTGAGTAAACAGACTTTTACAGATTGGAAAATAAATGATATGAGATAGAGCCTCATGACCATGTTTTTAGTGGAGAAAAAAATCCTGCTCACAACTTCTTTGTAGGTTCAATGTTTAAAAATAGTACAAATGGCTGAGGAACGTTTATCATTATAGAAATGCCTAAAAGAAATTCGTGGTGGTTGGGAATCAGAGCTCTACCTCACATACCGGATGAAAGACAATTTCCATCAGCAGATACATATTCATTTTATACGCAAGTTTATGAAAATATACCATCTTCACCAATTTATGAAAAAATCTGTCGGAAACACACGAATCAAACAAGTTTTCATTTGCAGGAAGTGTAACGGCAAATCAATTTTAATTTTCCTGCTGGTTACTTCTTTTCGGTTGTTGTAGCCGTTTGAATCAGATCATCATCTAACTTTTAGAGGATTCACGAGCTCTAAAAACACAGATAGTTATCGAAATGTCTTATTCTTAATAATTTTACTTTTGCGATTGTAAATAAAAAAATTATATTCATTACTCACTCGGACTTTTTAGTAGGCAATGATTTCGCCTAGAGTTTGTTAATTTCGTCTTCCAATTTTTTTTGTATATCATGCAACCTTTCAGCATCACTAAAATAAGTATTAGGTAAAACCTTAAAATATTATCAATATAAGATACTGTATCTATTGCAGGTTATGAGTATAAAAGTGTTGCTAGAAAACTCACTGAGATTCATCCATTACGGTTGCTGCAGGTGAGAAGCGAGAAGGGGGTGTGAGAGTATCCATCGGAAACATCTGATTGCTTATATGCAAACTTTTGAAATAGTAAAAAACGATCATCTGAAATTATGGATATATTGTTTGTCAGCGGAGATGTATTAGGCATAATTAATAATTTAAAGGTGATATTGTGGTTGCCTTTTTCAGTATTTGTATCAGCGGAGATGCCATAAGTGTGAAATATAGCTCTGCCTATTTTAGTGTGTAAATGTATTACGCATGAGCGACACCTTTGTATTTACTATTGCAGTCAAAGTTTTCTACAATTTATAACAGTAAAGTGATGCATTGATTTAGCCGATAAATATAATCTTTTACTAACTAAAAATTGGTCGATTTTTTTCCAAAATTAGTTTACTGGTGACCTTGTTAAGATATTTCTAGAGTTGTGCAGCTGTCAAGTTTGTATTCATAAAAAATACACGTGTCATTCTGCGTTCCAAAATATTGTTACAACCGATGAAAACGGACCAATTTATTAATAACAAGTTTATGAACAGTGACCCATATACAACTTTTCGGTATGTTGTCCTTCTACATGTTGGGGTGAATGCAACCAACTTGAATCTTTGAGTTTTTGATTTTTTCAAACCTGAAGGGTCCTATTTTGAGTAAACAGACTTTTACAGGTTGGAAACAAAATTATATGCGATAGAGCGTCATGACCATATTTTTTGTTGAGAAAAAATCCTGCTCACAACTTCTTTGTAGGTTGCATGTTTGAAAATTCTACAAATGGCTGGGGAAAGTTTGTCATTATAGAAATGCCTAGAAGAAATCCGTGGTGGTTGGGAATCAGAGCTCTATCTCCAATAACAGATGAAAGAGAATATTCATCAGCAGATACGTATTCATTTTATTCGCAAGTTTATAAAAGATATACCATCTTCACCAATTTATGAAAAAATCTGTCGGAAACACACGAATCAAACAAGTTCTCATTTGCAGGAAGTGTGACGGCAAATCAATTTTCATTTTCCTGCTGGTTACTTCTTTCCGGTTGTTGTAGTGGTTTGAATCATATCATCGTCTAAGCTTTTAGAGGATTCACGGTCTCTAAAAACACAAATAGTTATCGAAATGTTTCACTCTTAATAATTTAACTTTTGCTATTGTAAATGAAAAATAATATTCATCACTCGATCAGGCATTTTAGTAGGCGACTATATTGCCAAGAGTTTGTTATTTTCCTCTTCCAACTTTTTTTTGTAAGTCATCCAACTGTTTAGCATCACTAAAATAAGTATTAGGTGAAACTTAGTATTACTATTAATAATACTATCTATTGCAGGTCATGAGTCTAAAAGTGTTGCTAGAAAACTCACTGAGATTCATCCATTACGGTTGCTGCAGGTGAGAATCGAGAAGGGGGTGTGAGTGTATCCATCGGAAAGATCTGATCGCTAATATACAAACTTTTCAAATAGTACGAAACGTTCATCAAGAATTATGGATAGAGTTTTTGTGTCAGCGGAGATGCATTAGCCATAATTAATAATTTAAAGGTGATATTGTGTGGTTACCTTTTTCAGTATTTGTATCAACAGAGATGCCAAAAGTGTGAGATATAGCTCTGCCTATTTTAGTGTGTAGATGTATTAGGCATGAGATACAGCTTTGTATTTACTTTTGCAGTCAAATTTTTTATACAAGTTATAACAATGAAGTGATGCATTGATTTTGCCGATAAATATAGTCATTTACTAACTAAAAATTAGTCAGTTTTTTTGCTACAATTAGTTTACTGGTGACTTTGTTGCGATATTTCTAGAGTTGTGCAGCTGTCAAGTTTGTATTCATAAAAAAAATACGCGTGTCATTCTTCGTTCCAAAATATTGTTCCAACCGACAAAAACGAACCAATTTATTGATAACGTTTTTTTATAAACAGTGACTCAAATACAATCTTTTGGTATGTTGTTCTTCTACATGTGGGGGTGAATGCAATAAAACTTAAAACAGAGTTTTTGATCTTTTTAAACCTGAAGGGTCCTATTTTGAGTAAACAGACTTTTACAGATTGGAAAATAAATGATATGAGATAGAGCCTCATGACCATGTTTTTAGTGGAGAAAAAAATCCTGCTCACAACTTTTTTGTAGGTTCAATGTTTAAAAATAGTACAAATGGCTGAGGAACGTTTATCATTATAGAAATGCCTAAAAGAAATCCGTGGTGGTTGGGAATCAGAGCTCTACCTCACATACCGGATGACAGAGAATATCCATCAGCAGATACATATTCATTTTATACGCAAGTTTATGAAAATATACCATCTTCACCAATTTATGAAAATATCTGTCGGAAACACACGAATCAAACAAGTTTTCATTTGCAGGAAGTGTAACGGCAAATCAATTTTAATTTTCCTGCTGGTTACTTCTTTTCGGTTGTTGTAGCCGTTTGAATCAGATCATCATCTAACTTTTAGAGGATTCACGAGCTCTAAAAACACAGATAGTTATCGAAATGTCTTATTCTTAATAATTTTACTTTTGCGATTGTAAATAAAAAAATTATATTCATTACTCACTCGGACTTTTTAGTAGGCGATGATTTCGCCTAGAGTTTGTTAATTTCGTCTTCCAATTTTTTTTGTATATCATGCAACCTTTCAGCATCACTAAAATAAGTATTAGGTAAAACCTTAAAATATTATCAATATAAGATACTGTATCTATTGCAGGTTATGAGTATAAAAGTGTTGCTAGAAAACTCACTGAGATTCATCCATTACGGTTGCTGCAGGTGAGAAGCGAGAAGGGGGTGTGAGAGTATCCATCGGAAACATCTGATTGCTTATATGCAAACTTTTGAAATAGTAAAAAACGATCATCTGAAATTATGGATATATTGTTTGTCAGCGGAGATGTATTAGGCATAATTAATAATTTAAAGGTGATATTGTGGTTGCCTTTTTCAGTATTTGTATCAGCGGAGATGCCATAAGTGTGAAATATAGCTCTGCCTTTTTTAGTGTGTAAATGTATTACGCATGAGCGACACCTTTGTATTTACTATTGCAGTCAAAGTTTTCAACAATTTATAACAGTAAAGTGATGCATTGATTTAGCCGATAAATATAATCTTTTACTAACTAAAAATTGGTCGATTTTTTTCCAAAATTAGTTTACTGGTGACCTTGTTAAGATATTTCTAGAGTTGTGCAGCTGTCAAGTTTGTATTCATAAAAAATACGCGTGTCATTCTGCGTTCCAAAATATTGTTACAACCGATGAAAACGGACCAATTTATTGATAACAAGTTTATGAACAGTGACCCATATACAACTTTTCGGTATGTTGTCCTTCTACATGTTGGGGTGAATGCAACCAACTTGAATCTTTGAGTTTTTGATTTTTTCAAACCTGAAGGGTCCTATTTTGAGTAAACAGACTTTTACAGGTTGGAAACAAAATTATATGCGATAGAGCGTCATGACCATATTTTTTGTTGAGAAAAAATCCTGCTCACAACTTCTTTGTAGGTTGCATGTTTGAAAATTCTACAAATGGCTGGGGAAAGTTTGTCATTATAGAAATGCCTAGAAGAAATCCGTGGTGGTTGGGAATCAGAGCTCTATCTCCAATAACAGATGAAAGAGAATATTCATCAGCAGATACGTATTCATTTTATTCGCAAGTTTATAAAAGATATACCATCTTCACCAATTTATGAAAAAATCTGTCGGAAACACACGAATCAAACAAGTTCTCATTTGCAGGAAGTGTGACGGCAAATCAATTTTCATTTTCCTGCTGGTTACTTCTTTCCGGTTGTTGTAGTGGTTTGAATCATATCATCGTCTAAGCTTTTAGAGGATTCACGGTCTCTAAAAACACAAATAGTTATCGAAATGTTTCACTCTTAATAATTTAACTTTTGCTATTGTAAATGAAAAATAATATTCATCACTCGATCAGGCATTTTAGTAGGCGACTATTTTGCCAAGAGTTTGTTATTTTCCTCTTCCAACTTTTTTTTGTAAGTCATCCAACTGTTTAGCATCACTAAAATAAGTATTAGGTGAAACTTAGTATTACTATTAATAATACTATCTATTGCAGGTCATGAGTCTAAAAGTGTTGCTAGAAAACTCACTGAGATTCATCCATTACGGTTGCTGCAGGTGAGAATCGAGAAGGGGGTGTGAGTGTATCCATCGGAAAGATCTGATCGCTAATATACAAACTTTTCAAATAGTACGAAACGTTCATCAAGAATTATGGATAGAGTTTTTGTGTCAGCGGAGATGCATTAGCCATAATTAATAATTTAAAGGTGATATTGTGTGGTTACCTTTTTCAGTATTTGTATCAACAGAGATGCCAAAAGTGTGAGATATAGCTCTGCCTATTTTAGTGTGTAGATGTATTAGGCATGAGATACAGCTTTGTATTTACTTTTGCAGTCAAATTTTTTTTACAAGTTATAACAATGAAGTGATGCATTGATTTTGCCGATAAATATAGTCATTTACTAACTAAAAATTAGTCAGTTTTTTTGCTACAATTAGTTTACTGGTGACTTTGTTGCGATATTTCTAGAGTTGTGCAGCTGTCAAGTTTGTATTCATAAAAAAAATACGCGTGTCATTCTTCGTTCCAAAATATTGTTCCAACCGACAAAAACGAACCAATTTATTGATAACGTTTTTTTATAAACAGTGACTCAAATACAATCTTTTGGTATGTTGTTCTTCTACATGTGGGGGTGAATGCAAAAAAACTTAAAACGGAGTTTTTGATCTTTTTAAACCTGAAGGGTCCTATTTTGAGTAAACAGACTTTTACAGATTGGAAAATAAATGATATGAGATAGAGCCTCATGACCATGTTTTTAGTGGAGAAAAAAATCCTGCTCACAACTTTTTTGTAGGTTCAATGTTTAAAAATAGTACAAATGGCTGAGGAACGTTTATCATTATAGAAATGCCTAAAAGAAATCCGTGGTGGTTGGGAATCAGAGCTCTACCTCACATACCGGATGACAGAGAATATCCATCAGCAGATACATATTCATTTTATACGCAAGTTTATGAAAATATACCATCTTCACCAATTTATGAAAATATCTGTCGGAAACACACGAATCAAACAAGTTTTCATTTGCAGGAAGTGTAACGGCAAATCAATTTTAATTTTCCTGCTGGTTACTTCTTTTCGGTTGTTGTAGCCGTTTGAATCAGATCATCATCTAACTTTTAGAGGATTCACGAGCTCTAAAAACACAGATAGTTATCGAAATGTCTTATTCTTAATAATTTTACTTTTGCGATTGTAAATAAAAAAATTATATTCATTACTCACTCAGACTTTTTAGTAGGCGATGATTTCGCCTAGAGTTTGTTAATTTCGTCTTCCAATTTTTTTTGTATATCATGCAACCTTTCAGCATCACTAAAATAAGTATTAGGTAAAACCTTAAAATATTATCAATATAAGATACTGTATCTATTGCAGGTTATGAGTATAAAAGTGTTGCTAGAAAACTCACTGAGATTCATCCATTACGGTTGCTGCAGGTGAGAAGCGAGAAGGGGGTGTGCGAGTATCCATCGGAAACATCTGATTGCTTATATGCAAACTTTTGAAATAGTAAAAAACGATCATCTGAAATTATGGATATATTGTTTGTCAGCGGAGATGTATTAGGCATAATAAATAATTTAAAGGTGATATTGTGGTTGCCTTTTTCAGTATTTGTATCAGCGGAGATGCCATAAGTGTGAAATATAGCTCTGCCTTTTTTAGTGTGTAAATGTATTACGCATGAGCGACACCTTTGTATTTACTATTGCAGTCAAAGTTTTCAACAATTTATAACAGTAAAGTGATGCATTGATTTAGCCGATAAATATAATCTTTTACTAACTAAAAATTGGTCGATTTTTTTCCAAAATTAGTTTACTGGTGACCTTGTTAAGATATTTCTAGAGTTGTGCAGCTGTCAAGTTTGTATTCATAAAAAATACGCGTGTCATTCTGCGTTCCAAAATATTGTTACAACCGATGAAAACAAACCAATTTATTGATAACAAGTTTATGAACAGTGACCCATATACAACTTTTCGGTATGTTGTCCTTCTACATGTTGGGGTGAATGCAACCAACTTGAATCTTTGAGTTTTTGATTTTTTCAAACCTGAAGGGTCCTATTTTGAGTAAACAGACTTTTACAGGTTGGAAACAAAATTATATGCGATAGAGCCTCATGACCATATTTTTTGTTGAGAAAAAATCCTGCTCACAACTTCTTTGTAGGTTGCATGTTTGAAAATTCTACAAATGGCTGGGGAAAGTTTGTCATTATAGAAATGCCTAAAAGAAATCCGTGGTGGTTGGGAATCAGAGCTCTACCTCACATACCGGATGAAAGAGAATATCCATCAGCAGATACGTATTCATTTTATACGCAAGTTTATAAAAGATATACCATCTTCACCAATTTATGAAAAGAGCTGTCGGAAACACACGAATCAAACAAGTTCTCATTTGCAGGAAGTGTGACGGCAAATCAATTCTCATTTTCCTGCTGGTTACTTCTTTCCGGTTGTTGTAGTGGTTTGAATCATATCATCGTCTAAGCTTTTAGAGGATTCACGGTCTCTAAAAACACAAATAGTTATCGAAATGTTTCACTCTTAATAATTTAACTTTTGCTATTGTAAATGAAAAATAATATTCATCACTCGATCAGGCATTTTAGTAGGCGACTATTTTGCCAAGAGTTTGTTATTTTCCTCTTCCAACTTTTTTTTGTAAATCATCCAACTGTTTAGCATCACTAAAATAAGTATTAGGTGAAACTTAGTATTATTATTATTAATACTATCTATTGCAGGTCATGAGTCTAAAAGTGTTGCTAGAAAACTCACTGGGATTCATCCATTACGGTTGCTGCAGGTGAGAATCGAGAAGGGGGTGTGAGTGTATCCATCGGAAAGATCTGATCGCTTATATACAAACTTTTCAAATAGTACGAAACGATCATCAAGAATTATGGATAGAGTTTTTGTGTCAGCGGAGATGCATTAGCCATATTTAATAATTTAAAGGTGATATTGTGTGGTTACCTTTTTCAGTATTTGTATCAACAGAGATGCCAAAAGTGTGAGATATAGCTCTGCCTATTTTAGTGTGTAGATGTATTAGGCATGAGATACAGCTTTGTATTTACTTTTGCAGTCAAATTTTTTTTACAAGTTATAACAATGAAGTGATGCATTGATTTTGCCGATAAATATAGTCATTTACTAACTAAAAATTACTCAGTTTTTTTGCTATATTTAGTTTACTGGTGACTTTGTTGCGATATTTCTAGAGTTGTGCAGCTGTCAAGTTTGTATTCACAAAAAAAATACGCGTGTCATTCTTCGTTCCAAAATATTGTTCCAACCGACAAAAACGAACCAATTTATTGATAACGTTTTATCATAACCAGTGACTCAAATACAATCTTTTGGTATGTTGTTCTTCTACATGTGGGGGTGAAGGCAAAAAAACTTAAAACGGAGTTTTTGATCTTTTTAAACCTGAAGGGTCCTATTTTGAGTAAACAGACTTTTACAGGTTGGAAACAAAACTATATGCGATAGAGCCTCATGACCATATTTTTTGTTGAGAAAAAATCCTGCTCACAACTTCTTTGTAGGTTGCATGTTTGAAAATTCTACAAATGGCTGGGGAAAGTTTGTCATTATAGAAATGCCTAGAAGAAATCCGTGGTGGTTGGGAATCAGAGCTCTATCTCCAATAACAGATGAAAGAGAATATTCATCAGCAGATACGTATTCATTTTATACGCAAGTTTATGAAAATATACCATCTTCACCAATTTATGAAAATATCTGTCGGAAACACACGAATCAAACAAGTTTTCATTTGCAGGAAGTGTAACGGCAAATCAATTTTAATTTTCCTGCTGGTTACTTCTTTTCGGTTGTTGTAGCCGTTTGAATCAGATCATCATCTAACTTTTAGAGGATTCACGAGCTCTAAAAACACAGATAGTTATCGAAATGTCTTATTCTTAATAATTTTACTTTTGCGATTGTAAATAAAAAAATTATATTCATTACTCACTCGGACTTTTTAGTAGGCGATGATTTCGCCTAGAGTTTGTTAATTTCGTCTTCCAATTTTTTTTGTATATCATGCAACCTTTCAGCATCACTAAAATAAGTATTAGGTAAAACCTTAAAATATTATCAATATAAGATACTGTATCTATTGCAGGTTATGAGTATAAAAGTGTTGCTAGAAAACTCACTGAGATTCATCCATTACGGTTGCTGCAGGTGAGAAGCGAGAAGGGGGTGTGAGAGTATCCATCGGAAACATCTGATTGCTTATATGCAAACTTTTGAAATAGTAAAAAACGATCATCTGAAATTATGGATATATTGTTTGTCAGCGGAGATGTATTAGGCATAATTAATAATTTAAAGGTGATATTGTGGTTGCCTTTTTCAGTATTTGTATCAGCGGAGATGCCATAAGTGTGAAATATAGCTCTGCCTTTTTTAGTGTGTAAATGTATTACGCATGAGCGACACCTTTGTATTTACTATTGCAGTCAAAGTTTTCAACAATTTATAACAGTAAAGTGATGCATTGATTTAGCCGATAAATATAATCTTTTACTAACTAAAAATTGGTCGATTTTTTTCCAAAATTAGTTTACTGGTGACCTTGTTAAGATATTTCTAGAGTTGTGCAGCTGTCAAGTTTGTATTCATAAAAAATACGCGTGTCATTCTGCGTTCCAAAATATTGTTACAACCGATGAAAACGAACCAATTTATTGATAACAAGTTTATGAACAGTGACCCATATACAACTTTTCGGTATGTTGTCCTTCTACATGTTGGGGTGAATGCAACCAACTTGAATCTTTGAGTTTTTGATTTTTTCAAACCTGAAGGGTCTTATTTTGAGTAAACAGACTTTTACAGGTTGGAAACAAAATTATATGCGATAGAGCGTCATGACCATATTTTTTGTTGAGAAAAAATCCTGCTCACAACTTCTTTGTAGGTTGCATGTTTGAAAATTCTACAAATGGCTGGGGAAAGTTTGTCATTATAGAAATGCCTAGAAGAAATCCGTGGTGGTTGGGAATCAGAGCTCTATCTCCAATAACAGATGAAAGAGAATATTCATCAGCAGATACGTATTCATTTTATTCGCAAGTTTATAAAAGATATACCATCTTCACCAATTTATGAAAAAATCTGTCGGAAACACACGAATCAAACAAGTTCTCATTTGCAGGAAGTGTGACGGCAAATCAATTTTCATTTTCCTGCTGGTTACTTCTTTCCGGTTGTTGTAGTGGTTTGAATCATATCATCGTCTAAGCTTTTAGAGGATTCACGGTCTCTAAAAACACAAATAGTTATCGAAATATTTCACTTTTAATAATTTTACTTTTGCTATTGTAAATGAAAAATAATATTCATCACTCGATCAGGCATTTTAGTAGGCGACTGTTTTGCCAAGAGTTTGTTATTTTCCTCTTCCAACTTTTTTTTGTAAGTCATCCAACTGTTTAGCATCACTAAAATAAGTATTAGGTAAAACCTTAAAATATTATCAATATAAGATACTGTACCTAATGCAGGTCATGAGTATAAAAGTGTTGCTAGAAAACTCACTGAGATTCAGCCATTACGGTTGCTGCAGGTGAGAAGCGAGAAGGGGGTGTGAGTGTATCCACTGGAAAGATCTGATTGCTTATATACAAGCTTTTGAAATAGTAAGAAACGATCATCTAGGATTGTGGATATAGTGTTTGTGTCAGCAGAGATGTAGTAGCCATAATCAATAACTTAAAGGTGATATTGTGGTTGCCCTCTTCATTATTTGTATCAGAGGAGATGCCATAAGTGTGAGATATAGCTCTGCCTGTTTTACTGTGTAGATGTTTTAGGCATGAGATACAGCTTTGTATTTACTATTGCAGTTTTTTTACAATTTAAAACAATAAAGTGATGCATTGATTTTGGCGATAAATACAATCTTTTACTAACTAAAAATTAGTCGATTTTTTTTCTAGAGTTACTTTACTGGTGACTTGGTTGAGATATTTCTAGTGTTGTGCAGCTGTCAAGTTTGTATGCATAAAAAAATACGCGTGCCATTCTGCGTTCCAAAATACTGTTACAACCGATAAAAACGGACCAATTTATTGATAACAATTTTATAAACAGTGACCCATATACAATTTTTTGGTATGTTGTTCTTCTACATGTGGGGGTGAATGCAAAAAAGCTTGAAACTTTGAGTTTTTGATCTTCTTAAACCTGAAGGGTCCTATTTTGAGTAAACAGACTTTTACAGATTGGAAAATTAATTATATGCGATAGAGCCTCATGACCATATTTTTAATGGAGAAAAAAAATCTTGGTCGCAACTTCTTTGTAGGTTGCATGATCAGAGATTGCTTGGCTTGTTTGCTACCCAAGTCATTTAGACTAACCTTGGATCTGAAGTCTTGCCACTCATTTAACACTAAGGAATGTATTATCGTACCGTTTAGGGGAAAAGCTGTATACGATTCATACAAGCATCCAATCTTTCACCCAATCAGCGTACCATCTGATATTTCCCTTGAGCGAGCTAAACAGCTAACTAGATTAATAAAAAGAAAAACACCCAGTCAGTTGATCAGCATGGTTCGTATCGCAACACTCTCTCAATTTGCTGTTGGAAGTGTAATCAGTTTTCAATCTCCTCAAATATCAACTCCGTTAACATTACCTAATGGTGATGAATGCGCTACTGGTAAACTACAGATGTTTGCAATACGACGGTTTGATGATGGGAGTTCTATATATACCTGAAAAACATGCCAGCGAGGTCAAACGGATTGGAACAGGAGTCATGCTTGTAAGAAATCGAGAACTTAGTAGATTCGGCTATCATCGACATGATATAATCACATTCACAGCGTTGCAAGCGATAGAAACAGCTCAAAACTTATCCAACAAACTTGATGATTCCAACCAGATGAAGTACTTTACTACAGATGAGGTTGACGAGAACAAGGTCTTAGTGCTTTCAATAGGAGCGAGAAATGCATCTTCTGCGTCTTTGAGAGATCCAACACCCTCAGGTGAAAACTACACTCAAGAAGAGCAAGTCAGACAATACCACTCGGTGAGTGATTTTTTTTCTTTTTTTATATAATGTAAACTAACTGATGTAACTAATACTTCTAATTAGATAAAATTATTTATAAAGCAAGTATTTTTTGTTTCGTTTTAGATACATGAGAGAGAATCAAAAGCACTTGATGAAAATTATGCTCAAGAAAGAACAAACTGAACAATGTAACTTGGTGAGTTATTTCCTTTTTCTATATAATGTAAACTATCCAATGTAACTAGGACTATAATTCAAATTCGTGTAATTATTTTACATTTTTGTTTAATCATCCTATACTAAAACATAACTTTTTCTTTTAGTTAATTACGGAATCAAAAGTACATAGAACAGAAGTCTTCCTTCCTAAGATATAACATCAGTACATCAAAGACATCATTGTAAAGGAAAAGACTGTGCATTGATTGTCATTACAAGTTGTAGTGCTTTGTATTACTTAGTATTTACTAACTCTAGCTACATTATATGGGGAGATTTTCCCTATTTATTATGTAATAAATGTATATAATCATACATTGATTCATTTTTAATCAATGTAGATATATCTCCTCTCTCCTCTCTCTCACGATGCCATATGAGTTGGAATTATGTAAAAAAAATTATCAAAACTTAAATGCCATACATTCAATATCTAGATGCCATATGAGTTCAACTTGAGTAAAAAAATTATCAAAACTTGAATGTCACTTAAATGCCACTTAAATGCCATACAATATTAACTCGGCGACTCTAGTCAACGCCGTAACCCATTGCATCAACTCCTGAGTTTAATCCACAAAAAAACTTTTGGTAGGGAGATCTGCTCATATATTACTACTCATGATCAATGAAATAAATGTGGGCAGTTGCCCACTTCTATGGTTCAAAAACAAACACCAAACTTGCCTTGAAAAAACAATTACACAAGTCAAAATTCAGCAGCCTGCACAAGTGTTAATGATCGTGTAATTCACCTATTCCATGTTTTGAATTAGTTGAAACAGAACGAAAAAAAGCAAAAGAAGCATTTTGTAAACATTATGAAAAAAATGGGAAAAAGAAAATGGTTCTCTCACAAAACACAAGCCACTTAAACAGCTGTCAGTATAGGTGGCGATGAAAAATAACATTGTAAAACAAGTCTTCACCACATGATATAAGAATACGATAAAATGACATGACCATAAACAGTTCTAAAATTGATCCTAAGAAATCTCCGCGAATCGTTGACTGCTTGAAATAAAAGAAAAGATGCACCTTAAACAACTGTTGTTTCAGCTTGTAATGTACCAAGTACAATATCCAAATACCTGAGATGAGAAAACCATATCAATATGGCATACGTTACACCAACTGACCAAACAAATACCAAATTGCTCAAGCAACAAAACACTGAAACAAAAGAAAATCAACCTGTATCCATCACAACTTCAATAATGAGTGGGTTCAAATGTGCAAACATGACACCAACATCTGTCTGTTGCTTTCGATATCATGGAACTTATCAACTCAGAACTTGAAAACCAGTAAAAGAAAGTACTGCAAAGTTTGCTTTTATATGCTAAAAGACATTCAGTCAAGAACAGAATGCCATGCACTTGGCAAAAAATCACTATAATTTAACTGAGGCAAGCGTGAGAACAAAACCTTATATGAAAACGTTTTTTGTTACTATGTGCAACAATGTTGGTGCTGAGATATGCAAGTTAGTAAACATTTATTAACTACAATCCTACTGATAAGATATACAAAATCATTAGTCTGATTCACAGAAAGAAGGCCTATATATTATTAAAGACACAGAGTGCAACACCAGAACAACAAGAAAAAAAATGCGGCACGCTTCACAAGCATGGTCTACAAATAATCTGTAAGCTAACAAGAAGTTCAATGTTTACTTGTATACATCGCTTGAGTTGAACAAGACAGCAACAAACTTTCAAAGTTATTTTTTGTTGAATTTACAAGACTTCTACTTTCTGAGAAATTCAGCAGATGGCTACATCTACATCATGGTTGCGCAAGCAAGTTAAACAATAATATGAAATATCAACCAAGCTAGATGTGTATTTAAAGAAGCCAATCCGACAAACGCCTAAAGGAACTTGGAATAAATCAGCTTGGCTGAAGAACTTTTATGGAGCAAATAGCCGAGTCACCGGGAAGTCAAGAAACACAATTATTTTCAAGTGCTATAAGTTCACTAGATTAAAGGCAATCTATTTTTGAGTCAAAAATTGTAAACCAGTAATAATTAAAATGCCATGCTAGTGTCAACGGAATTTTATTGCTCTATAATTATCTTTTATTTAGCGTATTTATAGTGATTTTACAAATCAAAATCAGTGGGCTGCCGATTGCATGGGTCATATTAGGGTTAATTAAACATACTATGACTCAAGCGTACCCAGTGTCAACCAGTATCATGTGTAACTTGCACAACAATATAATAGCGATTAATCAGTAATGCTTACCAATCTTAGCATTTGCAAACCGCCTTAAATAGTTGAGCAACAATTTCGTAGTGGATACATTTCAACTGTCAAATTACCAAAACGTATAAAAGAAGATTTGTTATCCTTTAAGAGACAGTTTAAGGCACCACTGCCATCACTCACTTGCTGCTATATGCACTAACTTTTGATTAACACATCTCTTACATGACACGAGCCCACTCGGGTTGAGTACAGTAAACCGGTAATTGTCCGTTCACAATTTCCATGTGAGCAAAGTAAGAGTAAGGTCTTACATTTTGGTATAATTCTATTCAGAATCATTTGCTGTATAATTCTAAATTATCTTTAATACATGGCCTCAGGCTAGTTTTGACTTTTACAATTTTTTATTTTTGGTTTTTGTTCCTTAGCAACCAGCAATGGCGCACAGATTTTTGGTGCATGCGGTTGTTTTTGTTTTTTAGATTTTTTTTTTATAGATAAATTTTAAAAAAACTAAATATCAGGATATTGAAAGCACTATGTTTTGAGCATAGTGACCAGTTTTGGTGAAATTTCGAGCACGGTAAGTGTAGTTTCTCACTCATTGTAATAATAATTAATAATTATTTATTATTACCAAAATCGTCATTTTTTTCATTGTAATTATTTTTCTTATTTAAGAAAATTAGCACAATTTTTTTTAAAACGAAGGAAATACACATCCTAGCGCTCATATTCACCAAGTTTCATATTGATTGGACAAGTTTCGGCTGACTTATGAATTTTTTTAACTTTTCGTTATTTATAATAATTATTGCCGAAATCGGACTTATTTTCGGAGCTAATTTTTTCCATCAAAACGGTAGCGGCTGTCAAAATAAGTTTGATATTCAGAATCCCCATGGTCTTCTGATCATATACACCAATTTATATGAATATCAAAACAATATAAGGTTGTTAATTATTTATCAATAGTAGCCATTGTTTTTTATTATTATTACCCACAACATCATTTTGGGACAAATAATTAACGTATTTAAGAGGGTTCCATTGGCAAAAGAAAACTGAAGTTTGAGAGATAACCACTGAAACATTGTCTTGGCAGTCTTTTGTTGACTTTCAAGCATTATAAGTATTTTTTTCTCTAGTTCATAAAAACCAATTAATAAGCCATTACAGATGTTGCGCAATGGCATTCTTGTGGTTTTGTGGTTTTTGATTGAGGTTTTGAGGCTTTTTTTTTTTTCAAAGCTCAACCTAGCAAATAAATAATCATTTTAGAACAAAATTTTGCCACCTTTTCATTGCTGCAATTTTTTTGTGTCTAGGACAAATATTTCTCGTGTAAAATGCAAATCCATACACCGGCCTCCCCTCGGCCTAGCTTCGTGGTTACTTGCTATGTCGCAATAAGGGGCCAAAAGAGTAAGCGGGGAAAATTTTTTTGGTTTTTTCTGTGTCCATGATAATGCCCCTATCATTTTTAAGGAGAATCTTATCGTTCTTTTGGTATTTGTTTCACTGTTGTAGCTGCATCGAGTGGGCCGCTAAAAAATAATGAAAATAAGCGTAAAACCACGAAAACCACAGAAAGCACCCTGTAATGAATGTGTTAAAGAATATAGTTTTAAAACACAGTTCTGGTAATACTAGTGAGTGCATGAGTTGCCACAGCCGGTTGAGCACCGAAAAAAAAAACAAATCAAATGCATCAGTCGGAAAACAAAACTCCTACAGCAAGACCAGTTCTGTTCAATAAAAACACTACTCACAAAGGAGGCGAAACTGCAGTAAACGAATTCCACATGAGGACAACCAGATCCAATTTTAAGTGAGCAAATTTTTACTGACAATTATAATAGGAAAAAGGATACCCAACTTCAAGGATAAATACCCGTCAATATTTTAATCAAGTTGGCATAGCTAAGTTAAGCTATTGGTGAATATTACTATTTGTAATTGCAAATGCTATGAGGGGTGACCATCTTTTAAAAGCTTTTTGCTAAATTGGCAAAATGAGGTTTGCAACTCTGGTTAAGACTGGTTGGGCAGCTGATTTGGTCTTCGTTCATTTGGTTGACCATTCACAGCTGCAATGAGCTAAACACTACCTGGGTAAATACGGGCAATTACAGTTTTGCTGATTAAAGTTCACTTATGCTAGCTGATTTCATGTAAAGGAAAACAACGAATAGCAAAAAAACTTTAGCCATAGTACAAAGGAAAGCCAAATTGCATTACAGAAAAACAGCATAAAGGGCATTGAAGGTAATAATAATAATAATAACAATAAGGTAATGAAAGCTGAGGCAGAGCACATCCTTGAAAACACACCAATCTCAGAACATATCTTAATACAATAGCTGATTTCAAAATTTTCTGTGATTTGGATTCTGACTATATAGATGAAAAATTGATTCCTCAGCAAAACAAAAACAAAAAAGACATTCACATGCTTCCTGTCCCAGGAACAGGTCTAAAAGTTTAGTGGATTTTGCTAAAGCAAAAGTTAAAGCAGCAGAGGTTGATGCTGAAATTGAGTTTTTGCACCGAAAAGCCAAAAATGAACGCAAACTTGCAAGCCCCAAAAGTACAAAAGCAAACCAATGCGCTTGCAAAGCGAAAAAGAGGATTAGAGAAACAAACTTTAATGTTAGGAGAGCATTGTGCAGATGAAAGAAAAGAAATAGTTGATGATGTAGTGTAGCGTTCTCCTACTTTTCACTACAGACTCAACGACATCAACTCCTCTGACTTCAGCAACTAGTTCGGGGTCCGCGCCCCAGACTAACCACACAGCGGTTACACGAATAAATAATTTATTGTACTGATTATATTTAGCAATATAACATGTTACAGAAAAATACACTAGACTTCTGTCTTCTCAATGCCCAGCAATTCCTTTTATAGGAGAAGGCCAGGAACTTCCACTCCCCTTATTAGATTGAGCAATTCACAAATACCAATATAATCATACAACAAATGATCGTGCATAAAACAGCAATATAAACAAGAAAATCCAATTAAAAAAGTGTGCACATGGTAGACAGCTCTGGGGGTTGCTTTTCCACTTTTTTTAGGCCATGGAAATTTTCCACTTCTTACTTGGTAGGCTGGCTTCCTAGTTTGTGGTCTTTGCTGTTGGTAAGACTCTGGTCTTCATAGAGGGTAGGTTTTTGGACTCCAAGGGCCTTAGGCTCTTCATACCAGCTATTTTTCTCTGTTGACCCGGGGTACAGACCAGGGGTAACCCGGGGTAAGCCTCTATACTTAGAGATAGTCTACAGGGTGGATGCTGGCCCGGGGTAGCCAGTATCCAATATACAGTGAAGTCGGTGTAATACTGTCAGGGGGGAAAGGCTCTGGAGTCACTGCACAGTCTTTCTACAAACAGGCCAAGGGGTGTAAGGGGTTGCGGGGAAGGAGCCGAAATCAATTGAGCATTGTATAAATCTCCCAAAATAGATTAGTGTCTGATTTGATTGCGCATGGCAAAGTAATCATCACTACTGTCACTTGCCGCTATATGTACGAGATTTTAACTCAAGAACCAAGTTACAAAACACAGTTCTGGATTTACTAGCGAGGGTACGAGTTTTCACGGTCGGTTAAGCACTGAGAAAAATAAATAAAATGGATCAGACTGAAAAGAAAACTCCCATAACAAGAGCTTTGTACAGCTACAGTTCACAAAAATAGCAACAGCTATTCATTGGGGCTAGTGCAAGACGATAAAACGATGTTGCCCGATATAGTTCGATATATGCAGACGCGATATGTAAATTGCATTAAATTGCATCATTTTTTATCACCGCTTATTTTGCAAGGTTGACATATCGCGCGTCGTTATCTTCCAAGGTCAAAATATCGCTGGTCATTTTCTTTGTTACCATTTGGAGAGCATGCTAGTATAAGTGAACAAACCGAACTTCATTGAGGCCAGATTTTGCCAGGTCCAAATTGGATACATTGCAAACTATTCTTCTTTGCAAGCCCTTTGCTTTCCTTTTTGGCTACAAAAATCCTACGAGCAGCTGTAAATAGCTTTGTTCTGACTTCGAACAAGTTGTTGTGATGATAAAAGGTTAATCTAATCGACAATTATTTGTCGCAATAATAAATAAGATATGAATCATATGATTTTAAATTTAATCATAATAACAATTATGATCAATAAATAATTTAAAATGTTTGATATTATTGTACTCTCATAATATATATATATATATATATATATATATATATATATATATATATATATATATATATATATATATATATATATACTAAAAGGTAAAATAGTAAAAGGTGTTAAAACTAATGGCTGACTACAAGTTGTTTCATGTGCTAGAAAAAAAGAGATGGAAAAAGAAAATAATTCTGAACTAACTGTTTCCTGTTCCACCATTTTAACAGCTGAGAGCCGACCTGATGATTGTGCCTAGAATTATTTTCTTTTTCCATCTCTTTTTTTCTAGCACATGAAACAACTTGTAGTCAGCCGATAGTTTTAACACCTTTTACTATTTTACCTTTTAGTATCTAGCTCCTCGATTTTTTCTTGTTGAGCATTGTCTTACTTGCTCCAGTCTTGACAGGTTTTTCCATCTCTCGGGCAACTAATATTAATAATTAATTATTTATTATTTATTTATTTGATTGTTTCTATTTAGTCTAAGCCCCTGTGCACATCTTGTGCCCCAGTCATACTTTTACTTATTTATATATATATATATATATATATATATATATATATATATATATATATATATATATATATATATATATATATATATATATATATATATATATATAAACAATACCCTACAGGATGAAAATATTCGTTGGAAGTTAATTTCGCGTTTACGCGAGTTCTAAATTGGCGAAATATTATTTCCATTAAAAATATGTGCTCATGGAAACTTCGACATCAGTCCCAAGTGAAAGACTCTTCAGTCCTGCTGGTGGCGCTGTCAGCAAGAGACAGAATTGTTTAAAACCTAGCGTTGTTGATATGATGGTATTTCCAGCATTCAATTCATCTGCATAAACATCGCAATTACCCATGTTCTTTCTGCTAAGCCGGTAATTTTTATTTTCTAGGTAGCTACTGTTGGTGTTCATGGTTGGAACTTTGCAGCAGCAAACATTGTTCGTGAGCAAAGTTACTCGCCAGTTGTCGTAAAAATTTCTTTATTTTATCACTGGTACATACATGTCAAGTTGGAATACATGCATGAACATTTGTACAATAAAGAAACTGAATTAACCTTTGCGCAGTACAATAGATCTGAACAAAAAAAAGTTCAATAACTTCAAAAATGGTGATTTGCAAGCCTGTTTTGTGATAGCTAGATTGGTACAAGGTGGGGAAACTCTAGTTAGTTGGTTGCAGGCAAGTAGCCGCCTGCCCAGTTGGTAGCCTGTTTGTAGTTGAGTTTTCTCTCTTTCATCTATAAAACCAGCGATTATCGTTGATTTGATTAATAACGGTCGTATCATTGAAAAAACTTGATATCGAGGTAGGGTAGCTCCTAATTTCGATGTTGACCAATATTATGGAGTTCCCTCCACAATATATTGCTTGGCCGCGCTGGAACATATCGCACAGCATCATTAGGTGCCTCATACCCTCATTATTTCCAAGTCAAGTGGATGGATTTCAATTCAAAGCGATGACAACTCAGTAATACGGCATTTAGTTTGTTGGAGCAAAATAAATATGCATATATCAATCTCTATAGTGCTGAAATGAAAATATGTAGGAGCCTGAGCAAAACCTTATAGCACCATACACAAAAAATTATATAAAGGTAGCAGAATAACCGATAAATAAGCTAACCGTACATGTTCAAATGTAGCCCAAGTTTTAGGCCAACATTTGAGGCATATGTATATTTTTATTGAAATATAAATGGGTTTATATTTTAATGTGTATTTTACTTGAATATGCTGTGCGTTTTTTTCTTGGGAGTTGCATGCCCCATTGTTATCTTGGCAACTTTTAAATGGATTTCATTGGATGATTGGTTCAATGGGCGGGGTTTTTTCTACTGGTTTGTTCGCCTAAGTTAAAGGGACAGCTTCGGCGACCAAATGGTCACCGTTGCAAAGATTGTAGCAAAAACTTAACTACCATCGTTGGCCCATAGCGTGATCAGCTACGCTTTGCTTTGAACATTTTATTAGACATCAGTTTATTTTCGGCTCTTCTTATTATTGATATTATTATTATCATCAGTTATTAATTATTTTGAAGCCAGCACCAACAAAGGAAGGTTTGAAGATTTGAAAATATTATTATTATTGTTACTTGTATAATATAATAGTGTTTATTCAATGTATTATTTATTATTGTTCTTATTATTTTCACCATAATTATTCTTCTCAGGGGTTATTGTTGATCAGATTATCCTCATCCCACAAATAACAATAACAGTATATTAAATAATATACAGATGTTAATAACAATTTTTTAAGTCTTTAAACGTCTTTGTTGGTGCTGGCTACCAAATAATTAATAACTGATAATAATAAATATCAATAATAAGAATAGCTGAAAATAAACTGAGGTCTAATAAAAAGTTCAAAGCAAAACAAAGCTGATCACGCTATGTGCGAACGATGGTAGTTAAGTTTTACTACAATCTTTGCAACGGCGACCATTTGGTTGCCGAAGCTGTCCCTCTAACTTAGGCCAACAAACCAGTAGAAAAAAAACTGCCCATTGAACCAATCATCCAATGAAATCCATTCACAGGCCACCACCATCACGCAGGAACATACAACTCCCAATCAGTAACATAACATATTTACAGCAGAATAAACAGATATTGCCTCAAATGTTAGCCCAAAACTTAGGCTAGTTCAAATGACTATTGATCACAGGCTGTGTCAAGTATTTCTCTTCCAGGTAAAACAATTATCATAGGGACAAAAATACTGTCACACTGGATAATAGCCAACCATAATAAACTCTGATACTACCCTTACTGGTGGGCTCAGCTAGTAGTATGTGAAATGGCTGATCTGGACCAGTTTTTTCGCCCTCAGATATTTGCCCCGAGTTGTCTTCCCTCAGCAGTATTAAATTTCTAAAAGTTGTATTTTCCAAAGCGTAAACTGTGGAAAATGCAGAAACAGAATACATTGGGGTTTGGTGTATATGGCTGTCATATGACACGCGACTACAGGACAATTAAGTGCTGGTCACGCTTGCTTGTTGTAAAACACCGCTCCTTTATTATATACAACAAATTCTTTAACTATCAATCAGGGTCAAAAAGTAGGACATTGAGATTGACAGATAGTTAAAGAGTTTGTATAATATATTTGTATAATAAATGCAGAAACAAAACATTGATCAAACGCTGAAAAGTGTTAGAGGTCTCTTTCGAGAGCCAAAACATACCGAGACGGATCCGTCTCAGGTAAGAAACTTATTTGGAGAGGGGAACACGAGCTGGCTAAGACAAGATGCCAAGCGAAAGGGAATACGTGGGTATAGCAAGATGAGTAGAGCCGAA
>CALYOO010000461.1:0-30629 GCA_945261195.1 Cryptosula pallasiana
GTAATGATTTTTGTTTGTGAATTTCAGCATATTATTGATCACTTGTAACTAAGCATCAGTAACTGATCACTGATTGATTTCTTTGAAATGCTCGACTTGCATTTACTGTGGAATTTCCGAGCCTTGTTGTTACGTTCCCAGGTGGTTGCTATGCATAATGCTATTGCTTCCTGATAACTCGCTCTTCATAAATGTTGTTGTATGCTTGCAGAAGACTTGTGTGGTGGTGTTGGAAAGAGTGGTGAGACCGAGTTGCAAACGCCTGCTGTGGAGATGAGAGCTGGTCAGTCATTTATCTGTAACATACTCATGCTTTATATTTGTTGACATTTTTGCAGAAAAAGTTACTTTGTTGTCGTGATTGATATACATATATCTGTGTTGTCTGACCACAGCACAGTCATTCCTACTACACATGTTCATGATAATTTCATCAGTGGGTTTTTGAGCATTATCATGTAACATGTATGTATACTTGCGATGAGCTGACTTATGTAAACAAAATCATTTGCATAGCCAAAATGGAAACATCAGTGAAAAAAGATTTTCTGCTCTGAGTAATGATTTTTGTTTGTGAATTTCAGCATATTATTGATCACTTGTAACTAAGCATCAGTAACTGATCACTGATTGATTTCTTTGAAATGCTCGACTTGCATTTACTGTGGAATTTCCGAGCCTTGTTGTTACGTTCCCAGGTGGTTGCTATGCATAATGCTATTGCTTCCTGATAACTCGCTCTTCATAAATGTTGTTGTATGCTTGCAGAAGACTTGTGTGGTGGTGTTGGAAAGAGTGGTGAGACCGAGTTGCAAACGCCTGCTGTGGAGATGAGAGCTGGTCAGTCATTTATCTGTAACATACTCATGCTTTATATTTGTTGACATTTTTGCACAAAAAATTACTTTGTTGTCGTGATTGATATACATATATCTGTGTTGTCTGACCACAGCACAGTCATTCCTACTACACATGTTCATGCTAATTTCATCAGTGGGTTTTTGAGCATTATCATGTAACATGTATGTATACTTGCGATGAGCTGACATATGTAAAACAAATCATTTGCAGACAACTGTTATGATGTGAGAGGAAGAGCTGATGGGGATTCGACAAGGAGCGAGCCAGCTACGAAGGTCAGGCGTACGAATGGAGAGACTGGGGTGAGTGCGAGTGCAGTGAGTGGTGAGGGTGCAGTGAGCGGTGAGGGTGCAGTGAGTGGTGGTGGGAAGGGGGGCAGTGAGCGGTGGTGGGAAGGGGGCAGTGAGCGGTGGTGGGAAGGGGGCAGTGAGCGGTGGTGGGAAGGGGGCAGTGAGCGGTGAGGGTGCAGTCAGCGGTGGTGGGAAGGGGACAGTGAGCGGTGAAGGTGCAGTCAGCGGTGGTGGGAAGGGGGGCAGTGAGCGGTGAGGGTGCAGTGAGCGGTGGTGGGAAGGGGGCAGTGAGCAGTGAGGGTGCAGTGAGCGGTGGTGGGAAGGGGGGCACTGAGCGGTGAGGGTGCAGTCAGTGGTGGTGGGAAGGGGGCAGTGAGCGGTTAGGGTGCAGTCAGCGGTGGTGGGAAGGGGGCAGTGAGCGGTGAGGGTGCAGTGAGCTGTGGTGGGAAGGGGGCAGTGAGCGGTGAGGGTGCAGTGAGCGGTGGTGGGAAGGGGACAGGGAGCGGTGAGGGTGCAGTCAGCGGTGGTGGGAAGGGGGGCAGTGAGCGGTGAGGGTGCAGTGAGCGGTGGTGGGAAGGGGGGCAGTGAGTGGTGGTGGGAAGGGGGCAGTGAGCGGTGGTGGGAAGGGGAAGAGGGCAGTGAGGGGGAAGGGGAAGAGTGCAGTGAGCGATGATGGTGCAGTCAGTGGTGGTGTGAAGGGGAAAGGGGCAGCGAGTGGGAGTTTAGCTAGTAGTACGAGAAGTCTGCGAAAGAGAAAATTGGAAGCAGTGTACTGTGTTGAGTCGAGTGATGATGATGACTGTTTCAAAGATGTGGCAGTCAGCTATTTTGTGCAGAATGGTGCTAAAGGTGAAAGCGAAAGTCCGGTGACAGTAGGTAAGAAAAGCGCAGCATGTAGCGGCAGTGGTGCTCAGCATGACATTGGTGATCATGTGGAGCCGGTGGATGACTTTTTGGATGTGATGAATGAGATTGGCGAGTGTGGAGATAGAGTTGGCGATGACGCTGAAGTGGTGAATGATCAGAGAGATGATGGGGAGTGCGTTGGTCGTGGCATGAGAGATGAGAGATGGAAATGGGTGAACGCTGAGTGTGAAGATGATCCTGTGGTTCCTGATTTTGTTGGTGAGGTACGACGGTCTTTAGATCATTCTGTATTACCCAAAAAGTCCACCCCGATGCAATGTTTCAAATACTTTTTTGATGAGGCTTTTCATAAAAAATTAGTTGAGGAAGCCACGATGTCTGACTATGATCGTAAATGTAAATTTAAACCTGTAACTGTTTCCTGCTTCTACAAGTTCTTTGCTATGATTATTCACATGTGTGTTATGAACATTCCAATCATCGTTGATTATTTTACGACTCACCCTTTACTTCATGCCACTTTTGCACAAAACATTGGCTTGAGCAGATCTAGGTTTCATTACATTCTGAAGTACTTGCATTTAGTAGATAACGACCTCCAAATTCCTGTTGGTGAACCCGGCTATGATCCTCTCTGGATGATTAGACATTTGTTGAAAAAATTTAAAATTTTCAAACCTGGCTGTAAATTGACCATTGATGACGCTCTCTGTCCATTTAGGGGGATAATTTATTTCAGAGTTTACATGAAAGGAAAACCTCATAAGTATGGCTTTAGAATTGAGATGGTTTGCGATGCGATTACTGGGGCAGTTGTGCATTAGGAAGTTTATTCTGGACGTGGTAACAAAGACAATTCCGTAAATGCTCTTATAGAACGGCTCACCAGGGAGCTCATTGTTAGAAATCATAAACTTTACATGGACCGTAGGTACTGCTCACCAGATTTGTTCAAGAAAATGCTCAATTTGAAAATATTTTGTGTTGGTACTGCTATGAAAAATCAAGGAATTTGCCACCTGGTTTTTCCCAACGAACTTTGAAGAGAGGTGAAACTATCACCAAAACATGTAACGGTATATTGGCAACTAGATGGAGAGATAAAATGGATGTTTTTACACTTTCTACCGTACATGGCAATAAGATGATCGATACTGATGATGGTAAAAATCATCACCTAATTTCTCACCAGACTATGAAACTTTGCACCGTGGTGGACTATAATAAACACAAGTGTGGAGTTGATAAGCAGGAGTAGTAATATATGAGCAGATCTCACTACCAAGTGTTTTTTTGTGGATTAGTTTTGGGGGGTTATGCAAAGAGTTACGACGTTGGATGGATTCGCCGAGTTTATATTGTATTTCATTTGAGAGGCATTTGAGTGGCATTTGAGTGGCATTTAAGTGGCATTTGAGTTTTGATTATTTTTTTCCTTAATTTGAACTTATATGGTATATAGATTTTGAATGTATGGCATTCAAGTTTTGATAATTTTTTACATAATTATATACATAACTCTAACTCATACGACATCTAGATTTTGAATGTATGGCATTTAAGTTTTGCTAATTTTTTGTAATTCCGGCTCATATGATATCTTGAGAGAGAGGAGAGAGAGGGGATATATCTACATTGAATAAATACAGTGATTAAAAATGAAACAATATGTGAATATATACATTTATTGTGTAATAAGTAGGGAAAATCTCAAATAATAAGCTAGAGTCAGTAAATATTAATTAATACAAAACACTACAACTTGTAATGACAATCAATGCATAAGCTTTTTACTAAAAAAAAATATCTTGAAAACCTTCAAAACATGATTCCGAATGGAAAAAAAAATGGATAAAGTTAGATACTCATCTATTTGTATACATCTACAAAAAAATAGGTATTTGGTGAAATATTTTTTCATTTCATTCAATTTTCATTAATTTTTTTGCAAAAAGAAATCATCCTCTAAATGGTTAAATTTCATCTAATTGTACAAATTTACAAAAAACAGGTTATTTGGTAAAATATTCTTTCATTTCATTAAATTTTCATTATTTTTTTGCAAAAAAAAAATCACACTCTAAATGGTTAAATTTTATCTGTTTGCATATCTTTACAAAAAAAAAAACAGGGTATTTGGTAAAATATTCTTTTATTCTATTCAATTTTTATTAATTTTTTCAATAATTGCTTAAATATACATTATTCATTATTTTTTTATTGTTAGGTAAGCAACCTATCATTTAAAATTAGTTTCTTGAGTGAGGGTTTTATCCCACATTTTCCTTTTGAATTTTTTTCAAAAATTTACCATTTTTTCAAAACAATCATTTATATATACAACTTCCATTATTTTTTTAAACAGAACAATCTCTATCTCTGGGAGGTTGGAGATATTGGGGTAGAAAACTTAGACATGATGATGAGAAGGCTATGGAGTTACCCATTCAAGAACAAGCCATTTTCGATGGCGATTTCAATTCTGAAAACTAAATCAATGTAATTTGGTTTTCAAAATGCAATCATCAGAAAACTTCTGTCATGATGAGGAGGAGGTTATGGATATACCCATTCAAGAACAAACCATTTTCGATGGAAACTTCAATTCTAAAAACGAATTAGAACTGAAGTATGTGGTATTACGTAATTATTTTTTTTTAAAGAAAAAAAATTGTTTTTCAAAATGCAATCATCAGAAAACTTCTGTCATGATGATGAGGAGGTTATGGATTTACTCATTCAAGAACAAACCATTTTCGATAGCAACTTCAATTCTAAAAAACTAAATCAATGTAACTTTTTATTCTTTGTCTCCCATGAAATTGTTCAAAATGAATTAGAACTGAAGTATGTGGTATTACCTAATAATTTTTTTTAAAAGAAAAAAAAAACACATCAAAATCGACAAATTACTCCTCTAGATAGTTCAAATTTACAATATTTGAGAATTAATCGCAATAGAAACATTAAGCCTAATTTGACTAATTGATTCAATGATATTATATGGATCTTTTGAAAATAAACATTTCAATGAAAGCATCATATTTAGTCTTTGACACACTTGAAACCATTTTCCAGTAAATTTCACCAACAATATTTTAGAAATTTTTACTATATATTTACAAGAAAAATGCGGTATTTTGGTAAAATATTCTTTTATTCCATTCAATTTTCAATATATTTACAAGAAAAATGCAGTATTTGGTAAAATATTCTTTTATTCCATTCAATTTCATTAGTTTTTTGAGCGAAGGCTTTATCCTACAACATCCTTTTTAATTTTTTATGTTTTAAAACAGGGTTTTATTACAAAGTGTTTTTGTTTTTTTCAACTTTTTAAAAAAATAATCAATAAAATATATAGTTTTCGACATTTTTTTAAAAACATATATAGATATAGAGATTTTCACTTTATATTATTTTATTCCATTCAATTTTCAATAATTTTTTGAGTGAGGATTTTATCCTACACCTTCCTTTTAAATTTTTTATGTTTCAAAACAAGGTTTTATTATATGACCTTTTTCTTTTTTTAACTTTTTAAAAAATAATCTTTGAAATATATAGTTTTCGATATTATTTTAAAAACGATATATATAGAGATTTTCACTTTATATTTACAAAACTTTGGTATTTGGGAAAATATTCTTTTATTTCATTCAATTTTCAATAGTTTTTTGAGTGAGAATGTTATCCTACATCATCCTTTTAAATTTTTTATGTTTCAAAACAGAGTTTTATTACATGGTTTTCTTGATTTTTTTGAACTTTTTAAAAAATAATCATTGAAATGTATAGTTTTCGATATTTTTTTAAAAAATATATATATATAGATTTTCACTATATATTTACAAAATTTTGATATTTAGGAAAATATTCTTTTATTCCATTAAATTTGTATTAATTTTTGAGTGAGGATTTTATCCTACACCTTCCTTTTAAATTTTTTATGTTTCAAAACAGAGTTTTATTACATAGCTTTTTTTTAACTTTTTTGTACTTTCAATTTTTTAAAAAACTGTCAAAAATCACCAAATTACCACTCTAGCTGAATAAAATTTACAGGTAAATAATTGTAATAGTAAATACCATATCTAGTTTTTACATTCATAAAACTGTTTTATAGTAAATTTTGTGTAATACAAACTACTATAGCTTACGATATCAATAGTTACAAAGCACTTTTCTTGAACAATATCTTCTTTGATGTTCTTCTGATATATTATTAGTCTCAGTGAGGAATTCTTGTATTCCGTATTCGTTTTGATCCAATAATTGACTAAAATACAAAAGTTATTCATCATATAAATAAATTTTACCGAATTTGAATTTTACTCTTAGCTACATTAGATAGTTTACATTATATATAACAGGAAAATAACTCACTGAGTTACATCATTCAGCTCATTATTCTGTTTTCTTTTTACGATATAATGGACTAAAATAAAAAGTGATGTATTAGTATAGCATGATTGAAATTAATGTAAAATAATTATAAGCTTTTGTTATTTTTTCAACTTCTATGTAAAAAAATACACTGATTACACACGAAAAAGTCCTTTTTCGTCTGGATCCGGAATATATAAATATAAATATATATATAATTTTAAAAATATTTTACAACAAACGCTCATGAATTATCCATTTATAAGATAAAACGTGTTATTTACGTGAGAAATTAGGCATTTTTGTAAAATAATTATAACCTTTTGTTATTTTTTTCAACTTTTATGTAAAAAAATACACTGATTACACAAAAAAGTCCTTTTTTTAATCCGAAATATATATAATTTAAAAATGTTTTACAAAAAATGTTTATGAGTTGGTCATTTATGTGAAAAATTAAACATTCTTGCAAAATAATTATCACCTTTTGTCATTTTTTCAACTTTAATGAAAAAAAAAAATACACTGATTACACAAAAAAGCCCTTTTTTTAATCAAAAATATATATAATTTAAAAATGTTTTACAAAAAATGTTTATGAATTGATCATTTATGTGAAAAATTAAACATTTTTGTAAAATAATTATCACCTTTTGTTATTTTTTTCAACTTTTATGTAAAAAAATACACTGATTACACAAAAAAGGTCCTTTTTTTAATCCGAAATATATATAATTTAAAAATGTTTTACAAAAAATGTTTATGAGTTGGTCATTTATGTGAAAAATTAAACATTTTTGTAAAATAATTATCACCTTTTGTTATTTTTGCAACTTTTATGTAAAAAAAAATACACTGATTACACAAAAAAGCCCTTTTTTTAATCCAAAATATATATAATTTAAAAATGTTTTACAAAAAATGTTTATGAGTTGATCATTTATGTGGAAAATTCAGTATTTTTTGTAAAATAATTATAAACTTTTGTTATTTTTCCAACTTTTATGTAAAAAAACACACTGTTGACACAACAAAATCCTTTTTTACTTCGAAATATATATATAATTTAAAAATGTTTTACAAAAATGTTCACAAATTTATCATTTTAAGTGGTTTTTCATTGTAAGAATACACAAAATTTTCACAAATCAACTTTTTTAAATTATGGTGAAAATTAATAAAACTTACCTATAGTGATATGAATCCCTTGAGTTATAGATTAGCTTCTCGAGAGTTTGTTCTCCACAGTGTTCTTTTTCAGCATCATCGAAGTGGTTGAGAAAATCCTCAGATTTTGGATTATCAGTCAGTTCCGCGGCTTGGACGAAGGCTTGATGAGCTGCAAGTACACTGATGTTGTAGAAAATTGAATTGTCTTCGTTTCGACTCAGACCCTTGAACAGAATAACTCCAAATCTTTCCGATGTCACAGCAGAAGCTATTTGATGAGGAATGCGCATATCTTCGATCAGTAATTCTTCATCTACAACACTTCTGTATTGAACTAGAAGAGTCTCTTCATTTCCATTCCATCGCCTGTCAGATTTTGTTATCACTTCAGGGTTTTGGAAACATATGACACTATCTGTTGGGAAATCCTGAAGATGAGCTACCTCGAAATAAGCATTGATTTGTCGCATACTTTTTTCTGGTAATACATCAAACGCATTCTTACACCTCAAAGTAGTTCCTGTTTCTGTAGCAGCACGAAAAACTGCTTTTCCAGTCTTTTCAACACCCATGTAGATCAAAACCAGCGATCTTATTTGCGAAGCTTCATTAGCAAGTAATCCTGCTGCCAATGGAATAGTGCTCTTCACTCTAACTATCTTTCCATCCTTTTTATAGTTGTAGATGATGGTGCAGTTCGTTTCATCATGGAACTCAGCAGTTAACACCTGCATAACTGTAGGTATTGGTAAATCTTCAACTTTGACTATGTTTTCAATGTTTCTTCTGGAAGCTGGAGATAGAGTACTTAACAGAGAGGCACTTTTGATGATGAGAGTTGCCAGAGTATTCAGACTGGCGCTTTGAAAATGAATCGTAGTGCGTTGAAGAAGTACATTGTCATCAATCACCTTCTTATCTTGTGAAGGTTTTGGTTCTTTATTCTTCAGTTGTTTTGTATTGACTTGTGTCGACATTCTAAAAGATAAAGTAAAAATCCTTGTTATGATTTTCTGATTTCTTTTTTAAACCAATTTGAAGATATATATATATATATACATATATATTTACTCAACATCATACTGCTGTTGGTATCTAAATCTATAAAAAATTAAATTTATACTCAATAGTACATCAAGTTGACTTACCTCAAAACAGAAAGTCCTTCTAGCAGTTGTAGTAGATGATGTTGTAGTAGATCTTGCTCCTTCAGTTGCTAATGTTGAAGTGACTGCTTTCTGTGTAAAAACAGTGCTTCTTATATAGCCGAAATCATCCCATTTATCATAAGGTTAAATTAATGAAACATTGTTTTTACGGAAGAACACCAATGCTTTCGCGGGAATAAAAAAAAGTATTTTCACGCGAATACAAACCAATGCTTTTGCGGGAATAATTAATATAGTTCACGCGAATGGAAACCATTGCTTTCGCGGGAACAAAAAATTTATTTTCACGCGAATAGAAACTGTTGCTTTTGCGGGAATAAACAACTTATTTTCACGCGAATGGAAATTGTTGCTTTCGCGGGAATGAATAATTTATTTTCACGCGAATACAAAGCAATGCTTTCGGGGTAATAAATAAATTATTTTCACGCCAATGGAAATCGTTGCTTTCGCGGGAATGAACATTTTATTCTCACACGAATGGAAACTGTTGCTTTCGCGGCAATGAATAATTTATTTTCAGGCGAATACAAAACAATGCTTTCGCGGAAATAAATAATTTATTTTCACGCGAATACAAACCGTTGCTTTCGCGGGAATATATAATTTATTTTCACATGAATGGAGACCGTTGCTTTCACGGCAATAAAAGTTTGATTTTCACGCCAATACAAACCAATGCTTTCGCAGGAATAAACATTTTATGTTCACGCGAATACAAACCGTTGCTTTCGCGGGAATAAATAATTTATTTTCACGCGAATGGAAACCATTGCTTTCGCGGGAATGAATGATTTATTTTCACGCGAATACAAACCAATGCTTTCGCGGGAATAAACATTGCATTTTCACGCGAATACAAACCGTTGCTTTCACGGAAATAAATAATTTATTTTCACGCGAATGGAAACCATTGCTTTCGCGGGAATGACTAATTTATTTTCACGCGAATACAAACCAAGGCTTTTGCGGGAATAAACATGTTATTTTCACGTGAATACAAACCGTTGCTTTCGCGGGAACAAATAATTTATTTTCACGCGAATGGAAACCATTGCTTTCGCGGGAATGAATAATTTATTTTCACTCGAATACAAACCAATGCTTTCGCTGAAATAAATGATTTATTTTCACGCGAATACAAACCGTTTCTTTCGCGGGAATAAATATTTTATTTTTACGCGAATGGAAACCGTTGCTTTCGCGGGAATAAAAATTTTATTTTCACGCTAATACATACCAATGCTTTCGCGGGAATAAAAAAATTATTTTCACGCAAATAGAAACCAATGCTTTCGCGGGAATAAAACATTTGTTTTCACACGTTTAGCTATATAAGATACAACGGTCTCAGACAGAGAGCATCCAGTTCAACAACAGTGAGCAAAGGAGCAACATCTATCTACTACATCTTCCATTGCAACTACTAAGAGTTCTCTCTTCATAAAGGTAAGACTAAAAATACAATTATTTCCGCTAGCTAACACAACTATCTGAAGGCTTTATGACATATCTATCTTTAAATTGATTATAAAGAATTGAACCAACTTTTTCTGTTTTTTCAGAATGAATACTCAAGACGTAGGAAGCCAACCATTGTATCTAAAGTCGGAATCTCAGCCTGATGAAAAGGTAAGAATTAATAAAAAATACTATTTAACACTTGTTGAAAACCTTTAATTATTTTAGTTATCTAATTATCGCTTGTCTTTTAGAACAATACAACAACAAATCCAATCTACTTAAAGGACTTCCTTCAAGAAATGTATCATAACTATGTGATCAATAATGATGTTTTTGAAGAAAAAGCTGTAGAACGTTTGACATTTCAAGTTATAATATTCTGTATAACTCAACACATGATGAGTATGGGGATGTGTTGTAAGAAACATGATACATCTACAGAACTTTTTGATGACATTATAAAAAACGGTTTCGAAACCGTTTTGTCAATGGTGGAAGCCGTTAATATTAATGATTTCTCAAAAGAAATTGAAAGAAGTGCTTGGAATCAAATAGTTTTCAAAAAATTATATAACATGAAGTGGAACAAAACAACTTTTTATAAATTCAGAAAGCATATTTATAATTATGTCCAAATAGATAAAGGTCTATCCTCTTCTGTAGGTATTTTAGAACTAATGTTAGAAGCGTTTCATGCATATTTATGAAAAATGTTTAGTTGTTTTTTATTATTTTACAATATTTTGTTCAAACTATTATATTTTATTTCTTACCAATTGAGATGTTAAAAGCAGTATGATATTAAGTAAATACATATATATATATATATATATATATATATATATATATATATATATATATATATATATATATATATATATATATATATTTGAACGCATCCTTTGTTGTCTGTCTCCACATCCCAATAGTTTAATAAGCACATTCTCAATCTATCATAACTCTATGGTCTTAACTGCTTTTGGCATAAATACATATATATATATATATCTATATATATATATATATATATATATATATATATATATATATATATATATATATATATATATATATATATATATATATATATAAAACACTCTAAGTAATAAATACACTCTTAGCCACTCATGCAAATATTACCCTTTTTTTTTAGAATGTTATGGATGATCTTTCTGAAGAGCTCCTTTGCACAGATCCATATCCAACAGGAAATAAAATGCAAAATGGCAAAACAACTCCTAAGAAAAAGAAAACTACTCCAAAAAAGTGAGTAGTAAGGAAACGAAAAAAAATAGTGAGAAAACAAACTACTTCCGTTGATAAGAAAACAATGAAGAATGGAGCTATAGCTCATTTAACAGTTGAATATCTCAACGAAAGGAGAGCTAGGGAATTAGAAAAGTCTAAAGGTTCTCAAGTGATTGACTCACCAAAAGTTCCGATTTGCAAAACATTTGAAGATCTTCCTATCCCAAGCATTATGCGTGTGACTGGTGTGATACATCCATCAAGTAGGGAGAAGTGTAGATATTCTCAAGTACGCTACCATGATCCTTCAGATATAAATGAACTCGAACCCAAAATACTTTTCTGTCCAGTTGAAATAGCTAAAAACTTCAACTGTGATAATTACCCCCCTCCGTTTAACATTGTATATTTGGGTAGAAAGGGAAAACCAAAAAATAAAAGTGTTCTTTGGTATGATGTCAGGCGTGTTACCAGAAATCCTCTAAGCAATGAGAAAGCTGAAGAGGAATCACTATATTTGAGTACATTGACTAAAGGTCAGCTCAAACGCTTCTTGAACATCAAGACCCTCAATAGTTTTCAACCCGGTGCTATTTTTCCTTACCAAGATGTTGTTGATAGATTCGTTCCTCATCGATTTAAAGGAGGACAGTCGAATGTAATTTGTATCCGTTATACCATTGAACAATGTGGATAAACGCTGTTGAAGATGCTTCAGAAGCTAACCGATATACTCAAGGTGTGATGATCTACAAAGGAAAAACAACCCACGGAAAATTTAAGACAGAATACGATCTTTCATTTTGCTCTCCATACAGTCTCAGTCAAATGTATTGGAGACAATATTGTGATCAAGCAAAGCACAACAAAGCAATATTAGAAATTGATGATGATGAACTTGAACATTTTCTACGTGAAGATTTTGATGATTTTGAGACAGGATATGTTGCTGAAAAAAAGGATGAGATACATGATAAAAATCGGTGAGAGTTTTTCTTTTCTATTTAATAAATTCTAATCATTGTAAATAATACTTCAACTCAATTTAGATGTAGTTGTAGTTATCTTTACCTCAAATAATTTTTTGTTTTAGCAATGGATAGTCTCTAATTCAAAAAAACAAGTTGGACAATGTGACTTGGTGACCTATTTCCCTTTTCTTTATAATGTAAACTATCCAATGTAACTAAAGCTATAATTCAAATTCATGTAATTATTTTAAATTTTTGTTTAATCATTCTATATTAATACATAACTTTTTATTTTAGTTCATCACCAATTCAAAAGCACATAAAACAGAAGTCTCCCTTCTTAAGATATAACATCACTACATCAAAGACAACATTGTAAAAAAAGACTATGTATTAATTGTTATTACTTAGTATTTACTGACTCTAGCTATATTATATGGAGAGATTTTCCCTACTTATTACACAATAAATGTATATATTCACATATTGTTTCATTTTTAGTCACTGTGTTTATTCAATGTAGATATATCTCCTCTCTCTCCTCTCTCTCAAGATATCATATGAGTCGGAATTACAGAAAATTATCAAACTTTAAATGCCTTACATTCAAAATCTAGATACCCTATGAGTTATAATTATGTATACAGTTATATAAAAAATTATCATAGCCTAAATGCCATACATTCAAAATGTAGATGCCATATAAGTTCAAATTAGGTAAAAAAATAATCAAAACTCAAATGCCACTCAAATGCCACTCAAATGCCCCTCAAATAAAATATAAACTCGGCGAATTCATTCAACGCCGTAACCCATTGCATCACCCCAGATTATGACCCCACAAAAAAACACTTGGTAGGGAGATCTGCTCATATATTACTACTAGCAGGATCAGGTAGCTTCTTATAACCCATTTGGACGTAAAACAGTAAAGTGGTGGAAAAAATTGTTCTTTCAACTTTTCCAAATGGGATTGATTCATGCTCAGAAATATTATAACATCTGTAAACCTGACAAAAAAAATGGCTTTGTATCCCTTTATGCAAGAGATTGGTAAGGAATTGTTGCAGAGCATTTGTGTCCAGTTGAAGAGCTTCAGCGCGCTCCAGCTACACAGGAAATCCGGAGCACCCTGAACCTTGGCCGTGGTGACCATTTCCCGGAGAAGATACCTGCAACTGAGAAGAAGCAGAAGAAAACTCGGCTCTGCAGGCATTGTGCTTTGAAGCCTTTGCCTGATGGCTTGAAGACTCCTAGAAAAGAGTCCAGTTGGCAGTGTATTGAGTGTAAGGTGGCTCTGTGCGTTGAATGCTTTTATCCATACCATCGACCTCATGCTCGCAACTGAACCTCTACACGTCTTTTTCAGTAAAAACAACACAATATTTATTATCATTAATTATTATTTATATTTCTTTTATGGACTTGTATGATTATTATTGTTTGGTGATAATGTAGATGCTGGTTTTGCTAAACACACATAGTTTGTGTCCCCGGTCGTACACCCGTATGTACCTCTCTGCTGTTCTCAGCGCACATGGTCTTGTGCACGGTCATGCGGTTGGGCGATCCCTCTTGGGCTGCAGGGTTCTGCACGCCGACAGTCTTCGGACTCTCTCAAATGATTATTATTATTTGGTGATAATGTAGATGCTGGTTTTGCTAAATACACGTAGTTTGTGTTCCCGATTGTACACCCGTATGTACCTCTCTGCTGTTCACAGTGCACATGGTCTTGTGCACGGTCATGCGGTTGTGTGATCCCTCTTGGGCTGCAGGGTTCTGCACGCCGACAGTCTTTGAACTCTCTCATATGCATCCTTCTAGTATATACTCTTCCTAATTACTTCCTAGTGATTATGCTTGAATTAGTAATTAGTAAATATTTGGTTTTTTATTGCCTTTCCATCTAGGGATTAATTTTAATTATTATTCAGTGAAAATGTTATTTTCTCGTTTTTCTAATCCACCCAAGTATGTCTATGTGGCGTCTGTGTATGTGTATGTCTACTGGTTGTGAATGTTGGCTGTGTGTTGCTCTTTTTTGATTTAGCTACTGTTTCGTCAGCTTGTGTCTAGTTATGTTTAGTTCCTGTTTCGTGAGCTTGTGTATATTTATGATTAGTTCTTGTTACTGCAACTTGTGTCTAGTTATGTTTAGTTCTTGTTACTGCAACTTGTGTCTAGTTATGTTTAGTTCTTGTTACTGCAACTTGTGTCTAGTTATGTTTAGTTCTTGTTAATGCAACTTGTGTCTAGTTATGTTTAGTTCTTGTTACTGCAACTTGTGTCTAGTTATGTTTAGTTCTTGTTACTGCAACTTGTGTCTAGTTATGTTTAGTTCTTGTTACTGCAACTTGTGTCTAGTTATGTTTAGTTCTTGTTAATGCAACTTGTGTCTAGTCATGTTTAGTTCTTGTCACTGCAACTTGTGTATAGTTATGTTTAGTTTCTGTTTCGTCAGCTTGTGTCTAGTAATGTTTAGTTTGCGCTACAGCAATTTGTGTCTAGTTATGTTTAGTTCTTGTTACTGCAACTTGTGTCTAGTTATGTTTAGTTCTTGTTACTGCAACTTGTGTATAGTTATGTTTAGTTCCTGTTTCGTCAGCTTGTGTCTAGTTATGTTTAGTTCTTGTTACTGCAACTTGTGTCTAGTTATGTTTAGTTCTTGTTACTGCAACTTGTGTCTAGTTATGTTTAGTTTGCGCTACAGCAATTTGTGTCCAGCCATATTTAGTTTACATCTGCCTGTCATCCTGCGGGTCACTACCTTTTTTGGCAGCCGCACAGATGTGTCTGTTTTGTTTTATGTTATAAGGATGTACCCCGGCGGGCAGCTCACCCTGAGGGAGTGTGGTATAGGACTGGGGTCACAGGGCCTACTGGTGAACCGCCACAATAAAAAATGGTAACAACGTCATATTGCACCTGCCTCTTGGGAGATGACATGGAAGTGGTGCTAATAGGGTCTAAATTAGGTTATAGCCTGAATATTGTTCTACAAGACCGTGTAACAATCCTTGCTGTGTGTTTTGTTTGGACTATGCTGCAACTCGTTTTTTGCAACCAAATTTGTAACATCGAGGAGACAACTCTAGCATACATTCATGGTTTGCACTGCTTCCACTTGGTGGCTTGCAACTGCCTTCATTTGTAGCTAAAGAGAAAAAAACCCACATTTATAGATAGTCTGTGATGTTGTCTTTGTCATTCTGTAAACACTTTTATGGTATCTTTATGCTGAAGATACCACTGCCTCTTACCTGCTACCCATTTTGTCACACTGAAAAATGTTTTATAGGGGAGACAATTCGTTGCAAAAGCATGCCTTGGCTTTGTGGCGTGATTCTGCCTTTCTATATCCAGTTGGGTAGACAAATTATACATGTACAGATAGCCTGTGATGTGCTCTACAAGCATGTGTAACAATCCTTGCTGTAACTTTTGTTTGTACCCAGCTGTGACTCATTAAGCTATGTGTACACGAACGGATAGGAAATCCATATACCAACGGATTGTTGACGGATCGTCATCCGCGGCTTCGGCGACGGGCTTTGTCACGGATGGTATGTCGGCGCCTTACGACGTAGGCCACAATAGTCCGATTTGTGGGGTCAATGTTGTTTGTGTGCAAGAGTAAATTTTTGGTGTGCTGTGTATGTAAACATTAGCGTGTCAAGGTGTTATTGCCAGTTTGATGCTTGGATTGCAATTTTTTGCCTTCCATGGAAAAAAATTGACAGTTTATTTTGTGATTATTTGGATCCCCTCCCACCAATTATTTGATGCTACTACCATCACTCAATAACAAATATTATTGTGGTGGTGGTGTTGATAATTTTGATTATTTATTACCATAATAAATATTATGTGGTAAATAAATTAATAATAATTATTGAATGATGATGAAAGAAGTTAGAAAAACTTTTTTTTGTCATGTTGACTGTCGTGGTCATAAATAATAGTTAATTATTTATTAAACTAACTTGTTCGTTTCATTAACTATTATAATCATCATGTTCTACTTTTTTCCTCATGTCATCAGTACTGTAACTATACTACTACCTAACTAAGTTAGTAACTACTACTACTGACTGATATCGGTTATTGTTGGTTGGAGACAAGCTAGCAACACCAAATGTAAATTTAATAAGTAACAACATCATCATAACATACAGTATCCTGCTCGGATTGCAGTTTTTTGCCACCTTTTACATCAAACCAAAAAAATTGTTCAGTAATAATAATAAATAAAGCGACAATTTATCCCACTCCCAAATTATTTGCTACTACAACTACCACCAATCGTTACTCAGTATTGAGTGGTGGTGGTGATTGTTTATAGTTATTATTATTTTACAATTACAATAATAAATACTATTTGTAATCATAATAAATAATCATTTAATAAATTAATAAGTAGCTACCACTTTTTCTTCGGTTGTTAACATTTGTTATAGTCATCACTAGTAGTAGCAGAGGAGGTTGGGTTTCTTATTAATTATTGTTGATAATTGGTTTTACATAGTCATTGTCTTCTGCTGTTTCTGGTTTCTTCCTATCTCTAGCAGTGGTGGTTGTACTGTACTACTGCTATCGTTTGTTGTTGGTTGGAGATCCTTCCACGTGATTACGATTACAATGAAGTGAACAAAATCACTGTGTCTATGAGCTTCCAAATAATATTGTATTATTGTATAGAATGGATGCACAACTGGCAGCAGCATGCTATTTGGTTCTTATGGACTCTGATGAAGAGGATGAGGAGACAAAAAAGAGGCAGTGGGTGTCACCATTGTGTACTGCTAGAGCAGAAGAAGGTAGCTATGTGTGAGGCGGCTTTTTAGTTATTTATCCTAAATACAGTCCTTATTTCAAATCTGTGTTGGTCCGATGGAAAGTCAGAGTGTAGGAACTAGTCTTCTCTAGTCAATGGTCAACTCTTTCAGCACTGTGAAAAAATGAGCAAGCTATTAACACATGTATTTCTACCTGTGCTTGCTTGATATATTGTCAGGTAATATTTAGTTTCTTTACATAAATGTATACCGTAATAATCGGTAGCATGACAATTGTTGCATTGCTTCATCGCAGGTCAAATGAACACCAAAGTACCGAGATTGGGAGATATTCCTAGATGCAGAAGAACTGGCCAGTTTGCCAATTACTTCAGAATGGAGCCAGTGCTCTTTCAACTGATAAAGAAGCTTGCACCTGTAATACAAAAGCAAACGACAAATATGAGAGAGCCGATATCTGTTCAAGATAGAGTGGGTTTGACTCTCCGCTATTTTGCAACAGGGCATTCCTTCAATGAGCTGTACTATCAATTTCGAATGGGTAAGCAACCAGCTTTGTTGACTTGCTGCTAATTTGTGACTTGGCTAGGACACCGACTACTGAGGCGCAAAGTTTACATCTTTACCTTGGTCTACTGACATTGCAGGTGTGAAAACTATATCAAATATAGTACACGAAACAAGCCAACCAATTGTTGATGTCATGAAAGCAGAGTATCTTGCCATTCCCGAGACAAAAGAGGATTGGAAGGTAATATAAAACTATCACCTTCCAAATAATTGTTAAATGTCTCTGTCTCTGTATGAGCTAACTCGTTACAGACCATTTTATAGGTTTAGTTCAGTTGCTATACCGGCTTGCTTGCTTTGCTATTGAGTTGATTTGTTGGTTATCAGTGCAACCTTGTACCAGTGCAATCCTGGTAAGACGGTCCTTTATGGGATCAGCCATCTCTTAGTGCTCGGTGAATCTGAACCAGCAACAAAAATTTATTGGGTTTAATGACAAAGCAAGCAAGTTAATTGGACTCACTAAATTGTTAAGAAAATAGTTCATCGATATTGGTTGACCTCCTTTTTATGCACAATTTTTAACTAGTTGAACTGATAATCTTTGTTAATAACTTTGTTATGCTTTAGTTGGATAGGAGCTTTGCATGCTTTAGTTTGATACAAACTTTGCATGCTTATATTGTAAAAATTCCATGCACCCATGAGCTATACCATGAAACCTGAATCAACACGTACCGTTTATGCTCTGCTATCCGCTGTGCTATGATGACTTCATATCCAAAACATATGGGCTTGCATTTATTGTCGGTTTTTTCAAAAGGTCGTAGAAAGGTCAATTTTGCTAAAATTCAAAATCTGAAACCGCCAACAGATCCGACAACCCTTTTTTATCCAGGGGCTAATTCCTGATAAGTATGACCAATACATAGATAGCCGTTGCTAAGGAGTTTATAATGTAAACAAATCGGTTGGACAGCAATCGCTACGTCAAACAAAACAGTAATTTTTGCAAATCAGATATTCCAGCCAGTTCGATTCTTAGCAATCGAACTTTACAAACAGTTTTGTCAATATTGGAGCTAGCAAAGTAATAAATATACCATTGTAATTGGCAGAAAATTCTACATCTTATGGCATGGAGAACTCAAAATTGACTTCAGCTCCTTAAACCCTCTTTTGACAGGACATGCCACGAATGGTTCCTTTCCTAGCGGTTCTGATTTATGTGAAACTAGTTATTTTTTTAACGAAAAGGTAAAATGATTGAAGACAAATAATTTTAATCTTTAAGTCTATCTCGGTTAGTTGCCATTTTAATTATTTTAACAGCAATTTATTTTTTAGAGGGTCGCAGATGGTTTCCTCAAGAAATGGAACTACCCACATTGTGTAGGCAGTCTTGATGGCAAGCATATTGTGATGAGAAAGCCCATAGGAGCTGGTAGCGAGTACCATAATTACAAAAGAACTGAAAGTCTGGTACTCATGGCTATCGCAGATGCAGAGCAGCGATTCATATACGTCAATGTGGGCTCGTATGGCTGTTCATCAGACGGTGGTATTTGGAGGGACTCCACAATTCACCAAGCTCTACAGTTTGGCAACATACCATTGCCAGACCCATCGCCACTACCACCATTATTCGATGGAAGTGACACCCCATACCATTTTGTTGGTGATGAAGCGTTTGCGTTTGCACCATACCTAATGAAACCTTATGCGAGACGGGGCCGGGAAAAGCCAGAGAAAGTACTCAATTACCGTCTCTCCAGAGCACGACGGATTGTTGAGAACTGCTTTGGAAGACTTGCTGCCATGTGGCGGATCTTCCAAAAGCCGATTAACCTCCAACCAGATCGACTTGACAATATTGTAATGGCTTGCTGTGTGCTCCACAATTTCTTACTCAGCAACAATGGTTTACCGCTGACCATAGATACTGACGCTTATGTGCAGGATGGCTCCTGGCGGTCTCAAGTTGACCAGACTAATCTTAGACCATTAGCACCAAGGAGATTTGGCAACAACACCACTGGCGAAGCTCGCAACATTCAAACAAATCTGAAAGAATGGTTCGATGGTGTAGGAGCCGTCTATTGGCAAGATCGAATGATAGAGTTTGCACAAGAAACCAATTGATGCCATATCATTGTAGGCTTTGCATTACATCATTATCTTACCTTTCACTTCATTTTTCTGTGCAAAAAGTCTATAGTAAATCGATTTATGGCCTCAATTTGCAGGTTTTTAAGATCCATGATTTCATTGTTTTAAGCAGCTATTATATTATATATATATATATATATATATATATATATATATATATATATATATATATATATATATATATATATATATATATATATATATATATATATATATATATATATATATATATGTATATATGTATATATATGTATATATATATATATATATATATATATATATATATATATATATATATATATATATGTATATATGTATATATATGTATATATATATATATATGTATATATATATATATATGTATATATATATATATATATATATATATATATATATATATATATATATATATATATATATATGCACTTGTAACCCATGAAACAAAAACTATAATTACACTTATGTACAAACTATATAACATTGTTACACATATCTATAGATTGGTGAACTCAGCAGCATAGCCCTGATCATATATACTGGATATTCTGAATGCCGACGGGTTGCTGCGAGTTGGTGCCTCTTCCAAGTCGATAGCATTGAGTATTTGACCACTCATGTTGTGCATCAGCCTGCGTCTCGTCTGCAAAATGTTCATTTAATTTTCATGAAATCAGTGTGGACTGTTTAAACAATGTTGATAAGAAAATAAAGCGGTGACATGAAAGGTTACTAACCTGTGGATTCTTTAGCCGACGCAGATCTGATGCTGCAAGCAATGCCCAGTGATCGGCGTCATCTTTTGCTTTAGCGTTAGCGCTCACATTCATCAGTTCTACCGCACGCATCTTGGCTGCTTGCAAGCCAGTGTTGACGATGGATGATTTGACTGAGTTCTGAAATAAATATTGCAAGATCAAGTTACAAATCACGTCCAGACTGGCATATTTCAGCTTTTGACGCCTGTTTAACATTGACTGAAAAATCTTGCAGAAAAGATAGAAATAGTAGTACCTTTCTTTTGCGAATAGACGTAACCGAAGAGGTGCTGCTATGGCTCCCTTGGCTTGGTGGCCTAGAGGGTGGGCTGAGTGGGGAGTTACATATGTCAGTAACATTGCTGACCTACAATGGAAACATGAATCAGATATGTACAGCATACAACTATGATTACATATGAGAGATAAAAACAGAACTTTGTCAGTAAATGAACCGTTTTCGTTGCAGTCTAATGGCACACAGTGTATTGCTGGCTTTCAGCCCAGTATGTTCATAAATTACATTAATGTCACATGAGATCAATTTATGAAATTACTTTTATGATTTAAATTTAGAACAATGAATTGTTATGCATTTCCTCGTTATTTTTAACCTATTACAGTTACTATCCAACGATTACATGTTTTTGAAGCGAGCAAAAAAAAATTGCACATGCACCAAACTCACCTGCTGCATCACTGTGGATAACGAAGACGGTCCTGGAGCAGATGGTCCTGGAACAGATGGCCCTGGAGTAGATTGCCCTGTAGTAGATGGAACTGGAGAGGCAGGAGCTGAGGTTAATCCTTGTACATGTATAAATATGCACACAAATGTATGGTCAAACTCTCAACACCTTCAAATGGTTTCGACAATACCAAAGCTCTATGAAGCCTATGTACAAAAATTTCGATAAACAGGAAACACATATTTATTTTTGAAATAGCAGCTATGTGTGAATGAAAGTGATACTCACGCCATCAATATTTTCTTTCACTGTTCTTGGCTTCAGTGTAGGCACCAAGAACAGTAAATCTGTGTAGTATTTACAGATGACTTTAAGTGTTACATGCCCGGGGGCACCATCTCCACTGGAGAATGCATCAGGCAACAGCTGCTTTCGTTGTTGATGTTCCTGCGAGCAAACAAGATGCATATATATACACACCAACTATACACACAAAATTTATCAGTGCAAACTCTCTTGATTCATGGTGGAACTACAGCGACAAGCTGGTCATCAATTTACCAGCAAGCCAAGCGCTACTGAAAGCAAGTATTTCACTTCAGAGAACAACACATGTTCTACAGAAAGTCTATTTTTTACGGGCGAATATGTGGAATAGCAACAACTAATGTTTTGCAAAGTATTGTGTACCAAAAATGTTTAATTTCGTGTAATAAACGCTACGCACATGTGATGGTGAAATGATTGAGTGATGTTCATAAATATGGGAAATATTACTAGCAAATGGTAACCTAAATATATAATTATTAACCATTTATTACAATTACCAGCATTACTAAATAATTTTTTTGTGAAAGTGAATAATGAAACGTTCTATGATAAAGAATAACAATAATATTTGTATTCATTATATTATTAATTTATATATATAAATTTGATAGTTTTTCTTGATAGAACGGTGCATGGAGTGATCAATATGACTGGAGCACAGTAAGATTTACGACAAAACAGACTAAACTTGTAGTCTTTTATTATTTTATTAATTTTATTTTATATAAATTTAATATATATCATCAATCAATCATATGAAATGACAAAATTTTTTTAGTTATTATATTACAACAACCATCATTACTTTATTATTATTTTCATTAAATTGAAGAGAATTATAAATAATGCTACTCCTTGATAGATACTACATGCATTATAAATTTATTAGTTGTTTATTATATTTAACAAAAGATAATAACAAACAAATAAAAAATTACTATATTATTTTAATTTTTAATTTTCCATTGTTTGTTCTGTTAGTATTTTTTTTTAACATATTTTAATATTTTACTACATTTCTTACATATTTTCTTATATTATTATTGGTTGTTGTAATTATTATTTATTGTTATAATTTATAAATAATAATAATAATAATGATAATTGATAATAAATAAATAATATTTATTTATTATTATGATGTAGTAATAATCATTTTAATAAAATAATTAGCATCACTGCTTATGATGCCATATATCAATGATAATTCTAGTAACAACTAGTAGAAGTGGCCAAAATAAATAGGTATGACCCTCAATTTGAACAGCAACAGCAACAACAACCTACCCTTCTGAATTGGTGCCTCAGCGTTTCATAGGCACGTTTGGTAACAGGCACAGACAGCCCTGTCTCTGCTGCCAGCCGTTGCCAGCTCTGATCCTTATCATCACGATTGTGGTATAGGGTGCACCTTTGATCCCAGATGCACCTAGCTGCTTCTAAATTATCCACCAATATTTGTACTTGGGCATCTGTGGCTTTCACTTTGGTTGTCCTGGGCGCGGCCATTTTTACCGGAAAGGCAACATGATTGGTCAATCGCGACAGATTGTCTACATTTTTTGAACACTGCTCAAAATGAAATCCGTCGATATTTTCCATCCGTGGGGGCGGAGTTTACGCAAATTGCGATCCGTTGACCATCCGTTAGGCAACGGATAGGCAAATCCGTTGAAATATCCGTTCGTGTACATGGACCTTTAGTCGCGGATGATTTGCTCACGGCTAATTGTTAGAAATAATTTTTGTTCACTGGGCATGCAATAAAGTGCCCTGACTTTGTGGCATGATTCTGCCTTTCTATATCCAGTTGGGTAGACAAATTATACATGTAGAGATAGCCTGTGTTGTGCTCTACAAACATGTGTAACAATCCTTGCTGTAACTTTTGTTTGTACCCAGCTGTGACTCATTAGCCGCGGATGATTTACTCACGGCTAATTGTTGGAAATAATTTTTGTTCACTGGGCATGCAATAAAGTGCCCTGACTTTGTGGCATGATTCTGCCTTTCTATATCCAGTTGGGTAGACAAATTATACATGTAGAGATAGCCTGTGTTGTGCTCTACAAACATGTGTAACAATCCTTGCTGTAACTTTTGTTTGTACCCAGCTGTGACTCATTAGCCACGGATGATTTGCTCACGGCTAATTGTTGGAAATATTTTTTGTTCACTGGGCATGCAATAAAGTGCCCTGACTTTGTGGCATGATTCTGCCTTTCTATATCCAGTTGGGTGGAAAAATTATACATGTAGAGATAGCCTGTGATGTGCTCTACAAGCATGTGTAACAATCCTTGCTTTAGCTTTTGTTTGTATTCTACAAGAATGTGTAACAACCCTTGCTGTAACTTTTGTTTGTACCCAGCTGTGACTCATTAGCCGCGGACGATTTGCTCACGGCTAATTGTTAGAAATAATTTTTGTTCACTGGGCATGCAATAAAGTGCCCTGATTTTGTGGCACGATTATGCCTTTCTATATCCAGTTGGGTAGACAAATTATACATGTACAGATAGCCTGTGATGTGCTCTACAAGCATGTGTAACAATCCTTGCTGTAAATTTTTTTTGTACCCAGCTGTGACTCATTAGCCGCGGATGATTTGCTCACGGCTAATTGTTAGAAATAATTTTTGTTCACTGGGCATGCAATAAAGTGCTCTGACTTTGTGGCATGATTCTGCCTTTCTATATCCAGTTGGGTAGACAAATTATACATGTAGAGATAGCCTCTGATGTGCTCTACAAGCATGTGTAACAATCCTTGCTGTAACTTTGGTTTGTACCCAGCTGTGACTCATTAGCCGCCGATGATTTGCTCACGGCTAATTGTTGGAAATAATTTTTGGCTTAGTTGGTATCCTAAATGTCGAAAACTTTGCAACATGCACCTGCTTTTTTATATGAATGTGGGTAGACAAATTATACATGGACAGATAGCCAGAGATGTTTTCTACATGAATGTGCAACAAAAAATATTGTTTACTTTTTTTTGGCCTTCCAACAGACAATTTGTTGCAACTCAATCCTATCGGTTGGAGTTATGCTCCCAAAAAAGCTTTCAGCGGCTCATAGCAGCAATTAGTTTTTGATTTTCTTATTTTTTTTTGTAAGGCTGATTAGCCTAGGTTCTCTTTTTCTAGAGACAGTAAGTTTTGTGGTTCTTATACTCGTTCAAGCCCCGTAATAATTTTTATTGGAAACTCAGTTGCTTGGCCTACCACAAAAATCTTTGTGGTTGACCAAGCTGTGCGATAAAGTTTACGACTATTTTTTTCCAACGCTGTCTTATAACTTTAAGTGCTTCATATTGTCATCAAATGTGTAGAGTTTTGCCCTCTATCTCGCAGTGTTTGATTTTCTAGCTTTCGGACAATAGTTTTTGTTCTAACTGGCAACTTCTACAGTAACCTCTGCAATTTATATGAAAGGAATACCGAAAAAGTGCCCTCTATGATTCGAAAGATGGAGGGTGTCCATTCTGACAAACCAAACAATAATGGCTAGATTTGGATAAAACAGACCATTATCTAGTACAGGTTGAGATTAATAAGATGTAAGTACAAATGCTTATTTTTAATGATTTTTCAAAGTTGCCCAATTCTTGCCAAAAGCGCCTGGTATGCAGGCCTAATTAATCTGATTAGCATTCTGTAATGAATGTCTTAAATTGATTATAAAAAATTGAACCAATTTTTTTCTTTTTTTCAGAATGAATACTCAAGACGTAGGAAGCCAACCATTGTATCTAAAGTCGGAATCTCAGCCTGATGAAAAGGTAAGAAATAATAAAAAATACTATTTAACGTCAGTTGAAAAACCTTCAATTATTTTAGTTATCTAATTATCACTTGTATTTTAGAACAATGCAACAACTAATCCAATCTACTTAAAGGAATTCCTTCCAGAAATGTATCATAACTATGTGATAAATAATGATGTTGTTGAAGAAAAAGCTGTAGAACATTTGACATTCCAAGTTATAATATTCTGTATAACTCAACACATGATGAGTATGGGAATGTGTGGTAAGAAACATGATGTATCTACAGAACTTTTTGATGACATTATAAAAAACGGTTTCGAAACTGTTTTGTTAAAGGACCAGTCCAGTTATTTTCAACTGATGCTCAATCACTAGTTTTACATGATAGGTGCATGTTGATCAATATACAACAATTGCCTGGGCCCCACTTTTGCAGTTTTGAGCCCCAAAACATGTGACCTATTTAGCTACAACCGATATAGGTCAAATCTGCTCCGGATGTGTTCTGCGCATGACTTTAGACTGAGAGTCATTGGAAGGTGATAATGTTTAAACTTTTGAGGGACGATGCCTCCTCCACTCTTACATAAAGAAAAAAGTTAGGATTCTGGGACACGACTGTGCGAGATACAAGATTATTAGAGAAGACTGCGTGCTTTTCAGAGCAGTGCATTTTACTACTACAAATAATAAATAAATAATCACAATGCCGATCCGCTTTTTTGGGGATGTAATAGTAGAAAGGATAGACATCTCTATATCACAGGATACCTCCTAAACAGCTCGAATTTTCCAACTCTTGGTTCCTCGGGTGAGGATTATCTATGTTCTTATTATTTATATTTATAGGAATTATTATTTATTTATTATTATTATTATTATTATTATTATTATTCTTATTATTATCATAATAATAATTATTATCTATCTACTACTACTCTACTGGTAGTAGTACTACTAATAATAATAAAAATAACCATAATAACAACAATAGTTAATTAATGAATAGTAATAATATAATAATAATTATCAGATCATCATGATGATGAGGTTGTTGTTTTTTAGTTAGTGGACTGCTACCATAATAATGATGATGATGATTATTGATAATAATAATATAACTTATAAATAATCTAAATAGTAATATTTTATTTATGTTTAATTAATATTATTAATAAATTATTATTTTCATTTGATTATTAATAATTTAATAATAATAATTATTAATTATAATGATATAATAATGATTTTCATAATCACTGCAGTAAGTAAGAATAATTAATTACACCTTTTTGTTTCAAGAAACATTATTATTATAATTATTATTACATAAATATATTGCAGATTTCTTGTAGGGAAAGGTTTCATAACCATAGTAATAACTAACAATGAATAATAACGAGCTAAAATAATAATAAAATTACTACTATTGTTGTTAGCAATAATAATAGTTATTAATAACAGTTGTGCAACAATAGATGAAAAATCAATTTTATGAAATAATTTTTATTTATTAGACTACGATAATAACACACTTTATTAGTTGCTAATAAATAATGTTACTTTATTAATTATTCATCATAGCTCACTGACAAACGCTGTTTCTAATTCTACTAGTGCAGAATTATTTCTGGAATGCATTGACAGACCTGCTGATTCCAAAGGGGAGACAATTTTGTTGTTACCCTACTGCATGGCATTTTTTTATGCTTTTGTAATGTGAAGTGCAATTTTGGCCTTCATTACTTTTCTTGAAGTAGCCTACAGACAGATATAATAATATTTAAAAAAACCAATATATGTGTTTATTATTAGATTTTCTTATATATTATACAATATTAGATATCAATTCAACAATGTCCCATTTTCATTTATTCCTCAGAATTTTATCACTAAATTTCAGAAAAAGTGTTTTTTTGTTTTGTGATTTAAGGCAAATGCGTGTGGGGTAGATTGTTTGAGTTTCATCCTCAATGCACGGCAGTTCCCAACGTGCCTGTTGACAGACAGGTCGTATTATTCAGCACACCAGACTGGGCATTGGCAGTTTCAATAGTATCATCATGAGAACGATCAGCGTGGAAGCTGGTGTGTATGTCTGTTATAATGATAAAATGTCATGGTTCTCATTTTAGTGAGGAGCATGACTCTCTGCCATATTTAGAACCCGGTGACCCAGCACATCAGGTTTTGATGGAACAACTGCATAGTGAACATTTTCTCAAGCAGCTGAGCATGACAACCCATGGTCAACACACTGGAAAGCTAGAGAATTTCCACTCCATGCTTCTAACATATGTGTCTAAAGGATAAACTTCGACCCTGCAAGCTACACAGGAAGGATTCAATTGGCTGTTATTGATCACGACGAGAATGCCCACAGAGAATTTTTGAAAGGTGAGTGGGCTATCACATGACTGCTGTAATGCAACAAAAGATCATAATTACACTTGTGCCAATGGGACAGCAGTACAATTTGAGGCCCTGTTTGATCAGAACTGAAATAACCACAACAGTATTTTTATAGGTGCCAATGTGTGTATGGTTCTGTGGGGTACTTTGTGTAACACAGTCAATTTTTAAAAACCAGGTAAAATCAACTTGTTACAGAAATTGATGCTAAAATGTAAAGCCTGGTTCATATATGTCGTAGATGGCTCGCAAGTGAACGCGGATCCCTCGTGCGACGGATCCGCGATACATGTTCACATAAACTTGGCAAACCCATGATCGCAAGAGGTATAATCACTCTCTTGACTGGGAGGTGATAAAATCTCGAAACACGTCTTCACTGACCAACGACTATATACATACTGAATTAATTATCGTTGTTCAATTACACCAAATAGTTTATTATTTTTACCAGTTATAAAAAATTTATTACATTTTTGATCATATTATCATTAAATGTTATTCCATATTTTTTATTTCACTTTTTAACTGTTGTTCAATGGTGCATTATCATTTTTTACCATCTCTTGATATAAAATTTTGAACCTCAATTTATAATAGTATGCTAATCATGCTATTATATAAAAATTTAATGAAAATATATATATTTGTACATTTGAATCAATTTTCACAATATTTCACGCAGAAAATTAATAATAAATAATAATCAATATTTATAGTTAAGCAATAATAATTTTATTATTTATTATAATTTTTTGATGGCAGTCATTTTTACATGAGCAACCTTGACCTGAATGTGGTTTTTGAAAAAGAAAGTAAGAAAATTTACTCTCTATCGTACCACGGTCGCATGAAAGTTTGTTCAGCTGAACTTTTCTACGAGCCTCTACGACGTCTTACGAGCCACAGGAAATCCAGGTTCACATACATCGCATATCCGTCGCACGAGGGATCCGCGATCACTTGCGAGCCATCTACGATGTATGTGAACCAGGCCTAACGGATCAAAATTGAGATATCAACTAACTGAATTTTTTACAGAGAGCGATGGAACTCCCAAGCTGAGACTAAGTTGGTTAAAGGCTGCCAAGGACTACCGTTGGTTCAAGATATACCCGCCTAAGACGTACACATTTAGAGAAACCATTCTGGCAGATATTATCAGACTAGCAGCCCAGCCACAACCTCCTTACCCAAACGTCGGACGAGTGAGTTCTATACCACTTCACTCATAGCAAAAATATCATTGGGCCAGTGTTAATTGTTCAGGGAAAAGATGACCCAAAGCCACTGGATGGCCAAATCGCTGAACACTTGAGTTACATTTTGACTTTCCTTGTAGTATTTTGTCATGCAAATATTAGTGGTTTGTAAAATTTATGCTTTGTCGAGAATATTGTTCGGCTGAAGACAGGCAATGATTTTAGGATGTCAGTTGTTAGATTATTTCATATTTGTTATTGATTTTAGTATACTGATGTGAGGATCTCAAAAGGGAGAGACAAGCCACAGGACTTACAGAAATCAAAAGCAGACTATTTGAAATACAAGCGCTTCTGATGAGAATCACCAAGTTGTAGACATGCTGCTATTCCCATTTGTTGAATTTTTAATTCGCAAGATTTTGCATTGCAAACTAATGTTGCATGTTTGTAAATGCAAAGCTGAAGGCTAGATAAAAGATATAATCCAAAGATTATTATGCTGCGCCTGGGTCTCACATGTAGGGAAACTTTGCATATCACTAGAATATCTTTTTACACCATGTGGAAGACTTCATACTCAAAGTAACTGCAGCAGTGACTAGTTGAGAACCTGAAATGCTTGTACAACAGTGACCAGTGGGTGTGTTTGGCAGCATTTTTTTTACTATAGACAAAATTTTTTTTAGTATAACCAACATATATAATAAAATTTTTGTAGTAATATATAATATTGTATCTCTGTATTTCAATAAGATCCGAGTCCGGTCAGCACATATGATTTGTTCAGTCTCCTTGAAATGGCTCTCTCAACTGAAGGATCTCGTCAGATGATCACGATAAGCATAATTCATCCTATGAATTCGGCGCCGTCGAGATGAAAGTTTCATGAACCAGAATCTTCCAGTTTCCTACAAAATAGAAATTAGCCACTGCATGTTACGATATGCGCTTACTCCATCATATTTTGAAGGTTTTTTTTGTAAGGACTTGAAATCTCCAGGACCAACAACCGTACAAAAAGTCTTGGTTAATGTGGAGCACACACATGTACAGTGGCTCTTTACATAAAAAGTAGTGAGTACCTCAACCGCAGGTTTGCATTTTCTTTCATTTGTGTGGGGGGTAAATTTGTTAATCAGGTGGTCGAATTTGACGATGATAAAATAGTAATGCTTGTACGAGATAATTTTTTGTTTACCGAAAACTTTTAACAATGGGAATCTAAGAATTACACCAAAATTCACCCTCGGTTCCATCAACATCAATCTCGTGTCCTGTCTCCTCATCCATGCGTTTAAACCCCACATACACACCTTTCTCTTCTGGGTACAGCTCCCGAATTCTCAAAACCACACATGATGGAACCACGTTTTGAATGTGCTTGCCCAGGTAGCCGTAGATGTAGTTCACATAAGATATGCAACAAAAGCGGATACTTACTTCTGCTGATTGCTATTTCCAGCAATACCGTGATACCTCATTATAGAATTATCCAAGAAGTAGAGGTTAATCCATCATGCAGAAACAATTGCAATGATATGAAGGCTTGAAAAAAATAAAATT
>CALYOO010000462.1:0-30558 GCA_945261195.1 Cryptosula pallasiana
CGCAAGTATCTTTTAACAAATATTACTGTGATTTCAATCAGTTTTCCTTACTAGATTACTTAGTTACTCATCAACATTCATAATTGCTTTTATTAATAGTCGTTGCAAAGCAATGTTGTATTTAAAAAATATTACTACGATTCCAACCAATTTCCTTACTGAATTACTTAATACTCGCCGGTATTTCATAATTTCTTTCACTAATAATTACAAAGTAATATTGTAAATATATAGTGCAGTAGATACTAAATTGACACAAATTTTATTCATATGATTTTAAAACTTAACTAATGTAGTTTTTTACCAGAAATAATAATAATTTTTAAACAAAATTAAAAATTAACGCTGATTACATGTATGGTAAACATAATAACTGTAAATATATATATATATATATAACTAAAAGAAATATTTATGCTCAAGTCTCCTCTCTCTCTCCTCTAACCTCTCTCCTCTAAACTCTCTCTAGATATATACAAATACAGTTATTTTTATATGTAGACTCGATCTCGAATGCTGATGATATGTAGTCTCAAGTGGATAAATGAAGTTAAAGTACTTCGTATTACACAAAATTTACTGTAAATTTAATCATCTAGAGGGCTAATGCTCCCCTTTCTCCCTCTCTCCTCTTTCCCTCTCTCCTCTCTCTCTCAAGATATCATATGAGTCGGAATTACAAATGTATTACACAAAATTTACTGTATATTTTAATAATCTAGAGGACTAATGTATCCTCTCTCCTCTCTCTCAAGATATCTCCTCTCTCTCCTCTAACTTCTTTCCTCTCTCCTCTCTCCCCTCTCTATATGTATACAAATACAACTATTCTTATATGTAAACTCGATCTCGAATGCTGATGAACATGTAGTCTCAAGTGAATAAATGAAGTTAAAGTACTTTATATTACACAAAATTTACTGTAAATTTTATCATTCAAAGGGCTAATGCTCCCCTTTTTCCTCTCTCCTCTTTCCCTCTCTCCTCTCTCTCAAGATATCATATGAGTCGGAATTACAAAAAATTATCAAAACTTAAATGTCATACATTCAAAATCTAGATACCTTATGAGTTAGAATTATGTATATAAGTATGTAAAAAAATTATCAAATTTGAATGCCATACATTCAAAATCTATATGCCATATAAGTTCAAATCAAGTAAAAAAATAATCAAAACTCAAATGCCACTTAAATGCCACTCAAATGCCACTCAAATGCCCCTCAAATAAAATACAATATAAACTCGGCGAATCCATCCAACGTCGTAACTCATTGCATAACCCCCAAGATCTAATCCACAAAAAACACTTGGTAGGGAGATCTGCTCATATATTACTACTCATATATATATATGCTAAAAGCAGTAGGATATTAAGTAAACACATATAAAAATGTCACCTTTGTTGTCACCACCTGTCGATACTCTAATAAATACACTCTTAGCCCGCCGTAGCTCTATGACCTTAACCGCTTTTGATGTAAATATATATATAACAAAGGTGACATTTCTATATATATATATATTACATATATATATAAATATATATATATATATATATATATATATATATATATATATATATTATATATATATATATATATATATATATATATATATATATATACATATATACATATATATATATATATACATATATACATATATATATATATATATATATATATATATATATATATATATATATATATAATATATATTATATATATATATATATATATATATATATATATATATATGTATATATATATATGTATATATATATATGTATATATATATATATATATATATATATATATATATATATATATATATATATATATATATATATATATATATATATATATATATATATATATATATATATATATATATATATATATATATATATATATATATATATATATATATATATATATATATATATATATATATATATATATATGTTTATATATGTATATAATTACCATATGAAGTTACTTTTTTACGATTCAAATGCTTATAATAGCCAGATCTATTGTCGCCTGTCTTATAAACATTCTTTTATCATCTTATAATTTCTATTGTAGTACCTATATGGGTCTTGTTGAAACAAAGTGTACATTTCAATAAATGGGCAGGTGCTGACTTTAGAGGCTAATCTTACAGAAGAAAAAACTGCCACATCACATCTATTGTTTGGGTTAACTCACTAGATACATCAACTAGCTGACTAACTAAAAAAACTTTGATTGAAACATCCAAAGCAAAATATTTTAACAATTAATGTGAAAAATGGTTAATATCGCACTAATTATTTTATGTTTCCACTGGAAGGCAATGATTCAAGGCATATTCAAAGCATGGTAGCCCTCCATCACAACTAGTTAGTTATCTTTAAGTGACTTGAGGTTGTTGGCTGCCTAAATAAAGCCACAAATTTTCCCTGAACCAAACCAGGTATGTGTATTTTTTGTCCACAAATAACTCTATATTATTTTTTTTACTCAGTTGAATTGTTACATAGGTTCATGTGTACATAATAAACACATGCGCTGTATTTTTTCAAGAAAATCATCATTTATCCTGCGGCAGATAGCATATATAATAATAATAATAACAACAACAATAATAAAAATTTCAACAACAACAATTCATATATATATATGTTTTCGAGCAGCGAAGAGAGCATAGTTAGCCTGCGGTCATATATCGGTTGAAAAACGTTACAAAATAGTGAAAGTGTTTACGCCGGCAAAATCTCCACAGTATAGCAAAACAATCCAAAACTGCTGGAAATTGGTCTATCAATCAAAGAAGTCCACAGCCATTCCATTTTTATGGTTTTAAAAGGCGGAGACAGTAAGAAAAGGTGAGCAAGGTCCACCTCGATTGAACTAGTTACGAAAGTTACGAACGAATCATTGAGACTAGTATGTTGCGAACGAGTGAACTATTATGTGTAGTTTGTACTTGCTATGTCCACAGAATTGCAATTGGCCATTATTTTTATTATGACACAGAAACGGTCTTCCAAAATTTAAAGATTTGAACAAGTTGATAAAGTTTTTTATATTAGTATTGATGTTTCATGCTGAAGCCGGAGGTTTTCAACCGAGAGCTATATCTCGGTGAAATTTTCGTAACAAATATTTTCAGAGTAGCACTCCTAAAACAAAATATTAATTTCAATGGTCACTTTTTATGTATATAATAATATTATTTGATAAGCTTAATGGTTTATGGACGTTGCTTGCACTTACTTTTTATTTATTTATTAAATAATTATTATCACTATTATTATGAAAATGGCCAAGTTTTATGATGTATAAATTGTAACATTATTTATTATTTATTACTTATTACTACTATTATTATTGTTATTTACTTATAAGTAAAAATTAAATATTGAGTCATTTTTGGATTCTTATTTTACTTAGTAGCGTCTTTTATTTATTTATTTACTAATATTTTTGTTATTATGACATAGGTCAAGTTTCATAATGGTATAAGATGATGTAACATGAAATATTCATTGCTTACTAGTAATATTTATTTATAAACAATATTAAATAATCAATCCATGGATGTTGTTTGCACTTAATTTTTATTTATTATCGTTATTCCTATTTACAAATAATGTTAATTATTATTAACAGAATGAGATTTTCGAAAGTAATACTACTCAAATCAACAGTATTTAATGTACATTATTAAAATGGCAAAGTTAATTGAGAATGATCTCCAAAGTCACTAGTAGAGCAGTAATAATTATTATAATGATAATAACAAAGAAATCACATAATGCTGTTGTTTTTAATATTTTTTAGTACTATACATTAATATATATCTTTATCATACTCATAGCAAATTGTAAAAACATTGCCGATAACATTACATGATAGATTTTAAGTAACATAATTTATTATAATTATAATATTTTTTAGCAAGAGAGTTAATGATGTGGCATTAGTTATAAAATGTTGTTAAAAGATGTCCATTTATTATTAATTCATCTAGTTTATGGGTTTAATTGTTTAGTAATTTCTTTATTTAAGAACACCGAAAACCCACTATAAAGGTGGTTCTAATTGACAACAATAAATCAAAGGAGGCATTAGCTTCAAAGGCATATAGAGAAAAGAAAAAATCCCAGGAATGGATGGATGAGCAGAACAGTCGTCTTCGAGAGTTTCGTGCTAATATGTCAGCTGAGAAAAGGGCAAAGTACAATGAAAAGAGCAAGGAAAGAATGAGGAAGTAAAGAGCAAAGAAAAAAGAAGCGTCTGCCAAGAATGAAAAGCCAAAGACTAAGGTTACTACATCAGCTGCTCAAAAGGCTGCCGAAATGCGCACCTACAAACAAGACAAGCAACGAGAACACAGGTCTAGATGGTCGGCGAGCAAAAGACGAGCAGTGAGAAAAAAAGATGCAGCCTACAGAGCAAAAGTAACAGAAGCCAAAAGATTGGGAAAGGAGAAGGTAACTAAACGTTTACGAGAGAAAAAGTTGACTCAGATTGAGAGGGCCCCATCCCCTGCACCGGCAGAAAGGATTGATGCTATGATGGAATGTGCAACCCCCAGGACTACTTGAGCGCTTCGGTCAAAAAGGATATACAAAAAAGGCACACGCAAATCAATTGAAGATTCCTTTACAGCTGTTACACAATAAGCCAAGAAAGTGGTTTTGGGTGTTCTGCAAGAAATGCCACCAAGCAATAAAGCAGGTGTAGCACAGGCAGCTGGTCTACGACGTGGAACCCTAAGCTGTAAGCCGAAAGGTAGAAAAAATGTCAACAGGAGAGTTTGGCCACAGTTGGCAAGTAAAGTTGCTGATTTTTACAAAGGAATGAACATCAGCATACATCTACCAAATAAGAGAAGAACAAAAAAAGATGAGCCGTATTATGTCATGCAAATAACGCTGCAGGCAGCTTACAAGGAGTTTAGGCTGGCTAATGCTAATAGCAACATTGGCTTCTTCACTTTCTGTAAACTAAAGCCAAAATGTGTGCATCTTTTAAAGAGCATGAAATGGATGCAATGCGTTTGTGATTTATGTGCTAGCATCAATTAGCTTTGCAAATCTATTCAATTGTCTCATCAGCGTCACAATTTTGAGGTACCTCATTGGCTAGGTGATGACGCTTTGGATATTGGTCTAGCAATGATATGCCGTGGGGTTGAAAGTTATTCAAAATGTTGTTTGGCAAGAACATGTAATAGTTGTGGCGTTCAGGTGTTATTGGATAATTTGCTACTGTGGTCTGGTGACAATATGAATGAAGAATTGACCTGGAAGGAGTGGGCTCGAATACAAGAGATGGTGAACAATAAATCTGTTAGCCGAATGAAATTAGTAATCAAAACTGGGAGTCGAGTTGAGGCTGTGGCAAGTCTTCGGAGGAGGCTTGTTCCTCATGGAAGCCATGCTTTCTTTGCCCGATGGCAGCGCAAACGATATACTGACAATATTGATGTCATCAGAGAAAACGAAGTAATCACTGTTGTTGATTTTTCGGAAAATCTTACCATTGTGCAGCAGGATGAGGCTCGAAGTTCATACTATAACCATACACAGGTAACAATTCACCCCTGCGTATGTAATTACATAATTGAAGGAAAGCCTGTCAGAGATTCTGTTGTGTTTGTTGCCAAAGACCTGAAACATGATCCAGGAGCGGTCAAAACTTTCATTAAACTTTTAATTGAACATCTTTGGCAAGTGCTACCACTAAAGAAACTATTCATTTGGAGTGACAGGGCAGCATCGCAGTATAAGGCCAAACAACCCTTTGTGAACATAGCTGAGAAATTTTGCCAAGATGTGGATGTGGAGTGGCATTACTTTGGGTCACGCCACGGAAAGAATCCAAGAGACGGAGAAAGTGGTGTCGTCAAGACTAAAATGTCCAGACTAATGGTGACAAACCAAGTGTCCCTAGATTCAGCATCACAATTGGCTGGTAAGGCTGCAAAGCAACTCAGTGTGATAGATGGGGCTAGCCTTCGTCACATCTACTTTGTGCCTTGTGAAGACGTAGAAGACTGTCGAAGCCAGTAGCGACCGGCTAAGCCTATAAGGGGTTCTAGGGGTATTCACTCACTAAAGGTCACAGCTCACGGCAGTATTGAGCATCGCGCTGCCTCTTTTTTTTGTGTACCTTGTAGGGAAGGCCGAATTTGCCCTCTAAATGTTCCTAAACATTCTATAAAGGTTTTGTTTAGAGGTAGTATGCAGCTAAGCTTTTATGAAACCCCTCTGCTAGCTGCATGTTGCGCCCTCTTAGTATAGTTTACGCTGCCTGTTCATGTTACTTCTTAAATTGCTTTTAATTGTCTGATCAATGCCTGTTGTATGTTTCTTCATTATATTTTGACAAACCATAATAACTATATTGCGTTTTAAATGCCGAGCAGGCAGCTGACACAGATTTTGAGTGGAGGTGAGTAATTATGCGGGGATGGTCTTTCAAAGTACTGCACGTTTTTTCTTTACATTTCTTGCCCTTTCATGTCTGCATTATTTCTCACTTCAGCGGTGAAGATGATGATGATTGGTGAAGAGGCCCGGTGAATTGAAAATAAATGTTGAGTGAAGGTGAGGAATTGTCTTGTGACAAGATGATCTTTCCAGAGTACCACACTAGTTGTTCACTCTGATGTATTCATATTTTATACATATCTATCGATATTGCATGTTTTCTGTTTCAGATGTGAAGGGAAAGAAGAAGATGTAAAGATGGATTTATTGTCAAATTTATTTGTGATTATATCAATAAAATATATAGATTAGAGAATATCTGTTATCATATGCACATATAATCATCATATAGCTGATAAAACTCACTCAAATTCAAAAAACGACGAAAATTGTCTGTTGAAAATTTTCGTTACAAACATCGCTGCCAAATGGTACCTCTCAACCAGACATTATTTATTAGTGCACAGACCCCACTTAACTTCAACGCAAAACTGGTTCCCTTGGTGGTTTGTTGTAGAGTAACTTCAAGTAAATCTTCGCTGATAATTTCACTTTAAAGTAAAAAGTGCGTCTGGTGGAAAATATTAGTATTTCAACTCCGGCACTGTAATTTCAAAGCTGTCTGTAACTGGTGTGGGTATTTCCACAATAAACTGATTTTGGTATAGGATACTGGTAACTACCTTAGGTATAATCCTACTAAACATGGTGGGTTTTTAGAAGCACAGTAACAAATGGCAATGCTATAAGTTCTGTTGAATTTTGCATGTTACAAACATCGTCAACTGGGGTCTACATGTGTTCAACCATCGCTATCTCGAAGACAAATGGTGAGATTTGGTCAATTTCTTTTGTATCGTGATCATAAGGATATACCTAAACCACAGTATAATGGAGAATGACACTGTTTGAATTTTTCTTTGGACAAAATTTTGCAACTTTGTGTACGCTTTGTTTCAAAAAGACCCATATATTTATAGAAAAACCTTTTTGTTAGTAATAATCATGTATACAATGGTGAGAAGCACTCACTGCTTGGACAAACTTTTGTTCACGAAAATGAAAAGAGCATCACTTGTTGACATGACCTGCATCAATTTTTTTGCTTTTGGTTTGCGACAGTTTTTTCTGGTAGTGTAAGGTACAAGGATCACACATTTTATTGGTGAAGTCAATAAAAGTGGCTCAATGGATTAACCAAAGATGATAGTTGATAGGTAAACAACACTATGAGGAATTGCACTATGCTGTATATCTTTTCTGGTATAAATTGCTTGAGATAAAACTTGAACACTTCTAATTTTGAAACTTCGATTTTTAAGTTTTCCTTTGATGAATGAGACCACAATAGAATATCATTCAGCGTTTAGTGTGATTGCTGTGTACGTTATAACATATATATTAATAATGTGTAGTGTCGTTCTCCCAGACATGTTGTGATACATAAATAAGTATGAAAATGATGCTCGATTAGAAACCCTTGCCATTGGTTTTGGCAATTCAATTGCTAATCAAGCACTTTTGATGGTAAGCCATAATCTTAGTGTCTAACAGGAGACTATCCAAGGCGCAATTGCTAAAACAGTCTAATGATTAACAGTTGAGCTAGTTTGGCAGATAATTATCAGCAACCTGGGAAGCCTAAAATTAGCAAAATTAGCAGCAACACTAGCTAGCCCTTGCAAAATCTACAGAGTAAAATTTTGGCTCTGGTGCAAACCTGTGAAAGATTGACAAACTTTTAACCACATAAGTGGGTTTTAAAACTATTAGTTTTAAACCAAGAGTATCGAGTTGCAGTACCACTACGTATGTAGTATTTTGATAACTGTTTTTATTGCTTGACTTTAATCAATGTTAAACTGAACTAGGAAGCTACATGGCTACTCACTGGTTAACTGTCAATACATAATTTACAAATTATATCCACAACAACCTATTTGAGATATAGTTGGAACACGCAGGGCCGTACATAACACCCTCGAACGTTCGAAGAATAAAATGTTAGAGCTCTAACATTAATGGTAGAATCTCGAACAAAAAAGATAAGTTTTGCATGTAAGAACTTTCCCCAAACGATTCACTCTCACAACAAGTTTTACTTACTACATGCCACAAGGTGTGAATGTATTTGCAAATATAGCCTGAAACTTCAAGCATGGGATTGCTAAGTCAGCAACGGCCTACCCAGTACTGTTCTCTTCACAGGTATTGCAATACAATTCATTATAATATTTGGCAATAATAAGTCAAGTTGTGCCAATCATGTGCACTGCCTTCACGTTTCGATTGATATTTATTAGCTATGTAATTGTAAACTACTTTCATTAGCCTAGGTTTTAGGCCAACATTTGAGGCATTATGTATATTTTGCTTGGAATATGCTGTGCGATTTTTTATGGGGAGTTGCATGTCCCATTGTTATTTCGGCAACTTAAAAATTGATTTGTTATTTTGGCAACTTAAAAATGGATTCATTGTATGACTGGTTCAGTGGGCGGGATTTGTTGTACTAGTTTGTTGGCCCAAGTTAATGGAACAGCTTCGGCGACCAAATGGTCGCCAGTGCAAAGATTGTAGTATGCATTAACTACCATCGTTGGCCCATAGCGTGATCAGCTCTTTGGCTTTGAACTTTTTATTAGACCTCCGTTTATTTTCAGCTGTTCTCATTATTGATATTTATCATTATCAGTTAATAATTATTTTGAAGCCAGCAACAACAAAGACAGGTTTGAAGATTTAAAAAATTATTATTATTCTTTGTCTACTATTATTTAATATATTATTATGGTTATTTGTGGGATGAGGATAATCTAATCAACAACAATAACTCCTGAGAGTAATAATTATGGTTAAAACGATAACAACAATAATAATATATTAAATAATACTATACAAATAAAAAATTTTTTAAACCTCCAAACCTGTCTTTGTTGGTCCTGGCTTCAAACTAATTAATACCTGATAATAATAAATATAAATAATAAGAACAACGGAAAAAAAACTGAGGTCTAATAAAAAGTTCAAAGCAAAACATAGCTGATCAAGCTATGGGTCAACGATGGTATTTAATGTATACTACAATCTTTGCACCAGCAACCATTTGGTCGCCGAAGCTGTCCCTTTAACTTAGGCCAACGAACCAGCACAAAAAACTCTGTCCACTAAACCAATCATCCAATGGAATCCATTTAAAAGTTGCCAAGATAACAAAGGGGCATGCAACTCCCATTAAAGAAACGCACAGCATATTCCAAGCGAAATGTACATAATGCGTCAAATGTTGGCCTCAAACCTAGGCTATACTGTCATATCTTAAGCAAGTATTCTATGCCTCATCAACCTACTCTATATATACTGCAACCATGTGAACAAGATGACAAATACAGCTGAAATGTGTAATTAGAAAAAAAACACTTTTGAACGAATTTTTAAGTATTCAAATACAGCACCAGAGCGTACAATCACGTCTTGCCGCCAAAATGTTATCGAAATTTTTAGTGTAGCATTATTTTAAACCACATAAAAATCAATCTTTAAAAAGACCTTATGGTACAAAATTTTTTATTGCTTCAAGTAATTTTAAGGGGGATCAGTCGAGCGCGACGCTATATAAGACAGTTGAGTAGTAATATATGAGCAGATCTCCCTACCAAGTGTTTTTTTGTGGATCTGACCTTGGAGTTGAGGCAATGGGTTACGACGTTGGATCGATTCGCCGAGTTTATATTGTATTTTATTTGAAGGGTATTTGAGTGGCATTTGAGTGGCATTTAAGTGGCAATTGAGTTTTGATTATTTTTGTTACTTAACTTGAACTTATATGACATATAGATTTTGAATGTATGGCATTTAAGTTTTGATAATTTCTTTACATAACTCAAACTCATATAGCATCTTGAGAGAGAGGAGATGTATCTACCTTGAATAAATACATTGATTAAAAGTGAATCAATGTATGATTATATACATTTATTACATAATAAGTAGGGGCAAAATCTCCTCATATAATATAGCTAGATACATAATTCGAACTCATATATACATTGAATGCTATAAAATATATTGGATGATGAAGTTAAATATTCATCTATTCGTTATCGATATTTATTAGGATGATGAAAGATTTCTTGTATTTTATATATATATAGTTATAGTAACTGTGGTAAAAGAAGTCTATTATGAAGGTTTTTATTTAAGCCAAAGTAGGTTCGGTAGATACTCCATCAGAACACACTCGTCTTTTAGCATAAAAATATGTGAGTCCTTGCTTTATTTGGCTGTATGTCAACATTTTTTGATCCTTTACTACAAATCCTCGATTTTTACCCATAAACGACTTTTTTGTGTTCAATACATTTAGATAACTGTCTTTGTTCAATTGATTAATTCGTTTGTTCAAACCTTTTGAGCTAAACTTGTTTCCTTTTTCTCCCCAGCAGTAATAGGATTTAGAGTTAAGTGCAACAATTCCATCTCCGGTAAATTCCTCTTTAAACAGCCCGGGTGTTCTTTTTCCATGTTTTACTACTTTTTCACAACAGTCTTGCATGCTCCATTCTAAACCCATTGTTTTGGTTCTTAAAAACTCATCCCTATGTTTGTCACAGTATGGGCGTGGAAACCAATCACCATATTCATTGTAAAACTCTTTTTTCATACTTGGTTTTACCAGTGTTTCTAATGTTCCGCTCAACGCCATGTATGCGCTATCTGTATCCATTTCAACATATTGGAAATCACTTCTGTCAATATATCTATAAATAAAAAGATTGTTTCGATTTCAATTATTTGGAAGTTTTACTTACTTATACATAATAATGGTAGGGAATTAGGTTTTACTTACTTATCCATAAAGTCGTAGTAAAACTGTAGCATTCTCAGTTTAGCATACTGTAGCACGGAAAAACCCAAGTGTACTGGAACGTTCATAGTTAGCTGAAATGATGGTGAGACTGATTAGCAAAGTAAACTTGGAGAATATAAATATTGAATTGCAAAATAATTGTTTTTAAAACTTACTAGTCGTTTACAGGTTACGATTTCATAAAAATCATCTGCTATCTCTTCCATGGAGACGAATTTGTTCCCTCTGATACGAAATGAAGCTTTTCTCGCCCCTTCAATGAACTTGATGGTGGTGTGTTTTTCTTTATCAGTGATTGTTTTTCCATAAGCAGCATTTCCTACCAACTTGCTAGTAGTAGCGAGTAATTCTTGACTGGGATCTACATCTCCCATTCGCCTAGCGTCTGAAACTGATGTTCCAAAAGCTTCAAAAGCTTTTCTAGGAATATATTCTATTAGCTGATAAACTTTGGTGACTTTCAATCCTTGTTTCAAGTACCATTTTAACAAAGGACTCATTAGCAATATCTTATCTCCGTGCATACTTCCAACTAATGAGCGTTGAGGAGTCTTTAAAAACCCTTCGGCTTCAGCAAAGACTTTCATTTCTTCGCTCAAGTGTTCTCTGGTTAACATCGTATTTTTAAAAATCGGGGGCATTTCGGAGAACTTTTCTTCCTCTTCCTCAGGAACTTCGATGTCACATTCAACAAATCCGAAGAATTCCTCTGATTGAACTCTCGACAACACTTTTTTTTGATTTAGTTTTTTTTCAAGTATTTTAGGGTAGAAAGAATTGTAAAACGTGTTGACAAATTTTTGTAAATTTGTATGAGTTTTTACACGTTTCATCCACTCACACTCCCAAATCGAGATTACAGTGTAACCTAGCGCTCGAAGATATTCTTCATTTTCCATCGTAGTTTTAAACAGATTTGCTTTGGATTTTCTTCCACTAGCTTGAAGCTCTTGTTCTTTAGCATTGTTATAAGAGCAGTTGTGTCCATGCCAAAAACACCCGTGGAATTGAAAGACATGACGATTTTCAACACAGAATCCATCAACTGGTAATCCTCGCTGTCCAAGAGCAACTTCTCCTCCATTGAGCTGATGCTTGATATTGATTTTTTTTGAAAAATTTTTTGCTAAATTTTACTGGTTCAGCAACAAAGGAGTTTTCGATTTTTCTTCTTCGATGATAACCAGTAGGCATTGATTGCATCATACACCATAAATAGAGCGCATTTGCATCAACTCCATAGATTCTATCACAAACTTTTGCTTCTTTTCCCAACCAATGTTCTCTAATTTTAGTTATACCTTTTTCGTGATATCTATGCATCACTAGACTTGGTCCACCAACTACGTTTTTCTTTATTAGAGGATAAAGTTCTGCATTGCAGTTGTCAATCAGACAAATTGGGAGAGTCTGTCGAAACGAGTTACCAAGTTCATGGAAATCCAAGTGTGTAGAGACGTGTGGAGGAGGTGGTTGAGGAGCTTTGCTGAACATCCATCGAATCGCTAATCCTGGTAAAGATATACCGTCTTTTAACATATCAACCCCATGCTCTCTGTAGATCGATCTTTGTCTTTCCAACGCTTGAACAAATGGTTTTACATCCAAGTTGTTGTACCATTTTAACAAATCCCTCATTGTCCTCATGTCGTTATCTTTCCACGCTTCTTGACAAATCATGTACTCTTCTTCACTGATGTTTTTTTGTTTTAAAGAACTGTAAAAAGCTTCTCTTGGAGGTAGATGTTCTTGATTAAGTTGTTCCAAGTCTTTCATCCATTCATAAGGAAAAAATCCTTTTCCGGCTTCACATTTGTATGCTTTGAGATACATTTCATAGCTATATCCAGGAGCGATAAAGTTTGTACAATCTAAAAACAAAAAAGATCCTATTCCGATAACAGGCATCTTGTTTCCTTTTTTTATAACAAAATCAAAATCTTTGCCGGAGACATCTTTCAATTTTTGAAGCAGTTTTCCTTTCATCACATTGACACCATAAGTCTGTGAATTGAATCCTAGAATAGGAAGTTTTTTCATATAGCTGTACAAATCATCCAGAACTTTTTCAGCTCCTGTTCTCCGTCTGAAACGATTTTGTTCATAATCAGTACGAAACTTTTCTTCAGCTTTTTCCAATCGTTGTAATTCACCTTCTATCTGTTTTATGATTTGTGAAAAATGTTCTTCCAATCGGCTATATGATTCTTCACTAATATCTTCCAAGTATTCAATGAACTTTTCAACACACTCATCATCATCCCCGTTATTGACAATACAACGTGGGTTGTTGAAGCCCGGTACATTTGAACAGATTGAAATACTTAAAAGTTGATGCTCGTTAGTGTAAATGGTTGTGTCTGTATCTCGATCTTTTTCGCAATTAGGTAACAAACACTCTATATCGAATGTTGCAAACAACGGAAAGTATCTCAAGGAATCATCTGACCCGATATCTATCCCGAATTGAATCTTCAGTTTGTCGAATATTGTAGCGGTAGGTTTGTATTGCCCTGCAGAAAACTCCAGATTTGTTGCGTCTGAGATTGAACATCTGTGTTTTTTCAAATTCCCCAATTTGTCATAACAAGTAGAACACGTTGGACATCTGTAGGATCTGACATATCCTTCCAAGTTTGTAATAAGACTGAAGTGATTGATATAATAATCCAAATATAGATTTTCCTTGTAACTAGAGTTTGAATTCCAAATAACTGTTGAAGTCATATCATCATTTAAAGAAAATACTGTTATCTTCAGTTGAAATGCTTGCTCCAAATGCAATAAATCAGCTTCTGTTACTCCTTTTCCATCATAGTTTTTAGCGCTATCACCATAGATGAAACTATGATATTGTTGTTGGTACTCCTTTACCTCCTTCATTATCGGATCTTTTGCAAATCCGGTGTTTTTTTGTAGTTTTTTGTGTAATGCTAGACATCTAAAAAAACAAAGATTGTCAGTAATTCGCATTCCTTTTGTGTTTTTTAACATGGTTCGTATGTGTCTGTTGTTGATGAGGTGAGAGGGTAAATGCACTGGTGGTGATCCAACTTTTCCCATTCCGAGTAGTTTGTAGAAATAAAACGAAATGTTTGTGATTAACATCAATCTCCAAGTCGTATTTGGTCTCCGTCTCAAACTATTTGTACGATGATCAGTCTCCATAACATCAACAAAAAAGTCATCAAGATCTCCTTCAGTTTCAATCAGTTTAGCTTTTGGATATACGGTAGCATTGTTCGATGATGAGTGGAAGTATCGGAGTTCACCATCATTTTTGTTTTCTAGTATACAACCTACGCTACAGTTGACTTTCGCTCTCGAGCTCAATTGTCTCCAAACTTTTTTTAGTTTTTTAGAAATTCTAACACTCTTGAATCATGATAGTCATTTTGGTAGGTATCAGCTTGGTCTCTTGGAATCCCATCCCAAAGTCTTACATTTAAAAGTTCTATGACTTTTCCAGCTCTATGTTTCGTTTTCATAGCTCCCCATTATCTAGCTATCAAATCATCCCATTCTTCATCTTGAAAAGTTGGAGCTATGCTATCATCAACAATACCTAGGGTTGATACTCGGGTAGGTCTTTCAAAATTTAAATCTTCCATTTATTCTTCTTCTTGTTCTTCTTGTTCTTCCTCTTGTGCTTCTTCCTCTTCTTCTTGTTCTTCCTCTTGTTCTTCCTCTTGTGCTTCTTGCTCTTCTTCTTCTTCTTCTTCTTCTTCTTCTTCTCCTTCTCCTTCTCCTTCTCTTTCTCCTTCTCCTTCTCCTTCTCCTTCTCCTCCTCCTCCTCCTCCTCCTCATCCTCCTCCTCCTCCTCCTCCTTCACCTTCTCCTTCTCCTTCTCCTTCTCCTTCTCCTTCTCCTTCTCCTTCTCCTTCTCCTTCTCCTTCTCCTTCTCCTTCTTCTTCTTCTTCTTCTTCTTCTTCTTCTTCTTCTTCTTCTTCTTCTTCTTCATTTTCTATCATTGGATCATTCTCATTTTCTTCAAATATCTCCTCCACAACTGGCTCTATATCTTGAGCTATTATGTTAGTCTTTGATGATGAAGGTTCAGCACCAAACCCTGTTTGATTGATTGTTTCATCAGTTAAACGAAAACAAATGAGATTTTCTTCTAACCATTTCCAATTAGGGGAAATTTCAGGGGTTTTTTCTTCTACATTCTCCTCCCGATAATTTAAACTTTGTCTACAATAGAAACGTTAACACATAATAGTTGTTCTATAAAACATTCACATACATTTTGTATGAAATGTAACAGAAGAAAAAATGACTTAAACAATATTATCAATTAATTTTTAAAATGGAATTGGAAAAAAATGTCTCAAACATTATTATTAGTTAGGTTTTTGAAAACTTACTGTGTACTATGAGATGAATTCTCAACTCCCTCTTTTACATTCATTCTCTGATATTCTGAGTCCTGTCTACAATAAAGAAATAACGCATTAATTTTGCTGATTCATGAGATAACTCTAAAAAAACCAGCAAAAAGAATTATTTTACTAACATTATTAATTTATGATTTTAAAAACTTACTGCATATCAAAGACTATCGTATTTTCAGTAGTTGCTGAAACTTGAGAAGTTGAAGGTGTGTCTTGAAAAGCATTTTCAGGTTCCATCTCCATTTTATTTTCATATCCAGCATTATATTCGTCATTCATGTATTCATTATCAGCATTTGAAAAACTGATATCATTTTGATTTTTCATGAGCCATTTCCATTCCTTATGTATGTCTACATCAGTATCCTCCTCTTCTGTTTCCATAGTACTATAATAACAATAAAATCATTACTTTTAATAGAAGTAACAATAGCACATAAAAAGGTAAGTTAAACGTCTCAGCTAATAAATTTTACCTTGTGAATAAAACTCCTAGTAGTCAGTTGGTATATTATATAGTAGATGTCGAGTCTTCAGTTACTGTTGTTAGAACGAGTGATTTATTGTGTGAAAGCATTACTTTTTAAGTAAACAAATAATTAAGTGAGATAATTAAGTCAGATAATTAAATCTTAAATTCAATGAAAACTTTCAAATTCACTCAGAAAAACTTTTAATAGTTAGTGGATGTAGTAGTAGATGTTGCTCCTCCGATCGCTGTTGTAGAACTGGATGATTTCTGTGTGAAAACAGTGGCTCTTAAATAGGTAAAGTTGCACTGATTAAATTCTTTGAATCAGTATTTTTTCACGCGAATACAACCCAATGCTTTCGCGGGAATAAATAATTTATTTTCACGCGAATGGAAACCGTTGCTTTCGCGGGAATAAATATTTTATTTTCACGCGAATGGAAACGGTTGCTTTTGCGGGAATGAATATTTTATTTTCACGCGAATGGAAACCATTGCTTTCGCGGGAATAGAAGTTTCATTTTCACGCGAATACAAACCGTTGCTTTCGCGGGAATAAATAATTAATTTTCACGCAAATGGAAACTGTTGCTTTCGCGGGAATGAATATTTTATTTTCACTTGACTGGAAACCGTTGCTTTCGCGGGAATAAATAATTTATTTTCACGCAAATGGAAACCGTTGCTTTCGCGGGAATAAATAATTTATTTTCACGCGAATGGAAACCGTTGCTTTCGCGGGGATAATTAATATATTTTCACGCAAATAGAAACTGTTGCTTTCGCGGGAATACAAATTTTATTTTCAAGCGAATACAAACCATAGCTTTCGCGGGAATAAATAATTTATTTTCACGTGAATGGAAACCATAGCTTTCGCGGGAATAAATAATTTATTTTCACGCGAATAGAAACTGTTGCTTTCGCGGGAATACAAGTTTCATTTTCACGCGGATACAAACTAATGCTTTCGTGGGAATAAATAATTAATTTTCACGCGAATGGAAACTGTTGCCTTCGCGGGAATGAATATTTTATTTTCATTTGACTGGAAACCTTTGCTTTCGCGGGAATAAATAATTTATTTTCACGCAAATGGAAACCGTTGCTTTCGCGGGAATAAATAATTTATTTTCACGCGAATGGAAACCGTTGCTTTCGCGGGGATAATTAATTTATTTTCACGCAAATAGAAACTGTTGCTTTCGCGGGAATACAAATTTTATTTTCAAGCGAATACAAACCATAGCTTTTGCGGGAATCAATAATTTATTTTCACGTGAATGGAAACCGTAGCTTTCGCGGGAATAAATAATTTATTTTCACGCGAATAGAAACTGCTGCTTTCGCGGGAATACAAATTTCATTTTCACGCGGATACAAACCAATGCTTTCGCGGGAATAAATAATTTATTTTCACGCAAATGGAAACCGTTGCTTTCGCGGGAAAAAAAAATTTATTTTCACGCGAATAGAAACTGTTGCTTTCGCGGGAATACAAATTTTATTTTCACGCGGATACAAACCATAGCTTTCGCGGGAATAAATAGTTTATTTTCACACGAAATGAAACTGTTGCTTTCGCGGGAATAAATTATTTATTTTCACGCGAATACCAACCAATGCTTTCGCGGGAATAAATAATTTATTTTCACGCGAATGGAAACCGTTGCTTTCGCGGGAATAAATATTTTATTTTCACGCAAAAGCAGTTTGCTTTCGCGGGAATAAATTATATTTTCACGCGAAAGCATTGGTTTGTATTCGTGTGAAAATAAAATTTGTATTGCCGCGAAAGCAATGGTTTCCATTCGCGTGAAAATAAAATAGTTATTCCCGCGAAAGCATTGGTTTGTATCCGCGTGAAAATAAAATTTGTATTCCCGCGAAAGCAACAGTTTCTATTCGCGTGAAAATAAATTATTTATTCCCGCGAAAGCATTGGTTTGTTTTCGCGTGAAATTAAATGTTTTATTCCCGCGAAAGCAACGGTTTCCATTCCCGCGAAAATAAAATTTTCATTCCCGCGAAAGCAACGGTTTCCATTCGCGTGAAAATAAATTATTTATTCCCGCGAAAGCATTGGTTTTCGCGTGGACAAAATGCTGATTCATAGGATTTAATCAGTGCAACTTTACCTATTTAAGAGCCACTGTTCTCACACAGAAAGCATCCAGTTCTACAACAGTGATCACAGGAGCAACATCTACTACACTTTCCATTGCAACTACTAGAAGCTTTCTCTTTATAAAAGATAAAATTTAAAAAAATTATTATTTCCTACCTAGCAAAGATCAAAATTAGTTTAGCTATAATGTAAAGTATGAAATAAATAATCTTTTAGTTCCACATGAAAAGCTGAATTATATATTATTTCTTTCTTTTTTAGAATACTGTTGAGGATTTTTCTGCTTCTTACATGGATTTAAAACCAATCGAAAACAAAAAAAAAACACTCAAAACACCCTCCAAAAGAAAAAACTCTAACTCTGTCACAAAAGAAGCAACAATAAAGAGACGAGCTCTTCCAAAACTGGTTTTACCCACAACATCAAACAATATGGAACAAAAAGAATTGCTCACTGATGCTGACAGAGCTCTCAAGATGGCCAAATCTCTCCAAAAATGGAAGGCATGTGATTTGAAAAAGATTGGAGGGTTTTTTACACTAGCATCACTTCCTGTTCCATCAGTTTTGCAAATCGTTTCTATTGAACAGAGTACTGGTGCATACGGAAATTACTACATTCTCACTTATCTTGATAATTCAACTGGAGCGAATTTTCAGAAAGTTGTTTGCCCAAGTAGAGTAGTTGAAAGCTTCAATGTTGATAACTACCCATTACCTTTCAACATTTTGTACTTGGGTGAGATGGAAAACTCAAAAAAACCAGAGACTACTTACTACAATGTCAAACGTATCAGCACAAAACGCTTAACCACAATGGAAGCTACTGCTGAAGCTGAAAAACTGAGAAAAATGAGTGAAGAAGAACTCAAACTCGCTTACGACATCGAGTATCTCAGCAATTTCAAAGATTGTTCCATTTTTGCTTACATCGAAGTTGTAGAAAGATTCATTCCTTTCCGATTCAATGGAGAAGAATCCATTGTAAATTGTATTCGCTATGTCGCTGAAAAGAATGGAAAAAGAGAGACGAGAACGCTTTTACTACCAATCAGATACAACGAGGAAGCTAAAAGATGTGCACCTGGTGTGATGATTTACAAAGGAAAAAAACAGAGTAAGAATGGAAATCCTATTCCATACCACAATGTTGTCTTCATTTCTTCAACCAACGCTAGTGATTGGGAACAATATTGCACACAAACAAATTCCAATGAGGTGCTAACAAAAACAAATAATGAGGATGAAGTTCTTAAGGAATTCCTAGAAAACGAATTACAAGATTTTGATGAACAGCTTGGTGTTGATGATATGTAAACTCAATATCAAATGCTGACAACAGGTAGTCTCAAGCGGATAATGAATGTATAAAAAAAGCCTGTGTATTGATTGACATCACAAGTTGTACTGTTTTGTATTACTTATATTTACTGACTCTAACTATATTATATGGAGAGATTTTCCCTACTTACTATACAATAAGTGTATATAATCTCATATTGATTCATAGAAAAGTCTAAAGGTTCTCAAGTGATTAACTCACCAAAAGTTCCGGTTTGCAAAACATTTGAAGATCTTCCTATCTCAAGCATTATACGAGTGACTGTACTTTTTTTATCTACTTGAAATAGCTAAAATCTTCAGCTACTTAGTATTTACTGACTCTAGCTATATTATATGGAGAGATTTTCCCTACTTATTACACAATAAATGTATATATTCACATATTGTTTCATTTTTAATCACTGTATTTATTCAATGTAGATATATCTCCTCTCTCCTCTCTCTCAAGATATCATATGAGTCGGAATTACAAAAAATTATCAAACCTTAAATGCCATACATTCAAAATCTATATACCATATAAGTTCAAATTAAGTAAAAAAATAATCAAAACTCAAATGCCACTTAAATGCCACTCAAATGCCACTCAAATACCCCTCAAATAAAATACAATATAAACTCGGCGAATCCATCCAACGTCGTAACCCATTGCATCACCCCAGATTTTAACCCCACAAAAAAACACTTGGTAGGGAGATCTGCTCATATATTACTACTCAGTTGCGTTGCGATGTATGTAGTAATGATAATAATTGAGAAAATTAATCACATATTAATATTCATTATTATTTACTTCCATATTGTTCTACAGGATAGAGATCATCAGAAGAAGAGCACAGCCACAGATGAAGACGTTTTTTCCGTCTAGTGTACTACATGTCTATTTTTCTACTATATAAATAGAGCAAACAATAACTTTTCAATTGTTGTTAAATTATTGTTGTATGAATAAATAATAATATAATTTAAATCACAATCATTGATTATATCAATTAATTAATAATGCTTTCCAAACGTTTGTTGGTAGTGTGTTGTTTTATGTCTGCCATAAGATAAAGATATAAAATGTATTATAAAAACAAATAAAACCTACTAATTTATTACAACAATAAGCAAGGTGATCATGTATTTTTCACAACCAATTAATTATTGTTTATACACAAGCGTGAGTGAAACTGGATGAGTGAGCCGTTGTCATTGCTCAAAACCGTTGAGCCTAAAAGAGAATCCGTCAGGTATGTAATACGTCCCGCACCGAGTGTTTGAATCCTTGGCACAAATTAGCGCTTCTGGTCAAATCACGGATTTCTTTTTATAAAATAATCATTTGTGTGTTTGAAAAACACGAAATTTTAACCATTTAAAAGTGCACCAAATTAATAATATGATGCAGCAATGGCGTGATAAGAATTTTTTCATGTAGCTGGGAAAATTGTCGTTTTCATGAAGATTTCAGATACTAATCGCCAGCTGTAGATCCTAGCCTGAGAGCCAGCTAAATCTAAAACTGATGCGCATTATTAAGGGCTTTTCAATGGTGTTTCATTTTTTTGTCCATCTGCCTTGAATCTCAACTTATTTGAAATATTCTGATGACGAGTTTGGAAAAAATTCCGAAGACCACACTTGCGAGATATCATCCAGAGCGATGGTTCACGATTTTTGCTTCGTAACAAGACTTTCTGTACTTTCTAAAATTTGTCACCGCTGTGATGAGGTTATTCTGATTAGTTGCATTCCTCAATGCTTTCAAAGCAGTTTGACATGTCACAAGAGATGATGGAATGTGAAATTTAAAATATCTAACAATAACTTTAGAGCCTCTAACACCTCTTTTCCAAGTTGTTAGAGTTTGTAACACCCCCTCCTCAGAAATTGCTTATTGCCCGGGAATATAGGTTTGTATACTTGGTTGCACTTTACTTTCAGATTTCTTTTTCCACTTGTCTCTGTTTTATATTGACAATGTCAATAAGCAATATAACAAAACTTTTTTGAATACTACTACTCTGATAACAAATGTATAATGCTCTTTCAATGATGAGAAATCTCATATTTTAGTAAACATATTTACGTGAAGAGGCGCCTATTTGTCACACATCGGCCATTTTCACGCAGAATGTTTCCCTTGCATTTCGTAATTTCCCCCTTCTTTTTCCATCTCAAACATCTGCTCCCTTCAAAGTTGGCAAGTCTGGACTTGATCAAATTTTAATAACCTACACCACAGAACAACAACAAACAAAATGCTAGCTAGATATTTCTGACTCACTAATGGCCATATAGTTGCTCAGCTTAGTGTCTGTCAGCTACATTGTAGCAATGTCTTAAATTGAGTAAACAGACTAATATTTGAAGCACTTCATAAGGACATATCAATGACATATCAGATAAATATAGGAATTACCGAAGCCATTCTTTAACTGGATATGAATCAACAGGTTTGTAGCTGAGTGTTCTTGCAAAATGAGTAAACTATCACTAGTTTTTATGTTATTATTTTTTGTCGATTGGAGTGCCATGGAGAGACCCTGAACATTGTTATAATTTTAGAATGGTTTTGGGATCTATTTTAGGGATCCAAATTGACATCATTTCTCTGGTACACATTTTGCTACAATAAATCGCATAATTCTCAATCCTATGGAAAGTTTTATGATCAGAAATTTTTATGAAACACCTGGAATATAATAAATAAATAATAATTAGAGGTTCCTAATAAAATGATGATTGTTGATACTAATGGTGAAAAAAATCTAATAAATATGTAAAAGTGACCAATAATAATGATTAAATTATCATAATATCTTATATATAATAATAACATGTAATACGATGTAGGATGATTCATACTTCGAAACAATTTTTTTTATTACTGTCTTTATTCATTTTAATAATAAACACTCATATTTATTATTGCTTTATGGGTGGCAAAGGATAGTAGGCCTATTGCATTAACAAACGATGATAGACTACAGAAGTTGCTCAGGGTGGCAACTAGGAGCTAGCAATACATGCTGCCTGCTAGAGGGACTATCAAGTCAAGGGTTGGTGTGTTGTACACAGAAATGAGAGCTGAAATTGAAAAAAAATTAGGAGAATTCGCTGAATCGTGTGTTATCACGCAGATTATCGTACCTCAGCAGTGACTCAAAACTATTTGGGTATGACAGTGCATTATGTCAAGAACACCACTTATGAACTTCAATCAAAGCAGCTAAGCGTTTACCTGTCAAGTGAGAGACACACTGCGACAAATGTCAGAGCACAAATAAGCAACATTGTGACCAAGTGGAAATTGAAATTAGTTCTTAAAACTGTTGCTGTTGTGACTGACAATGCTCGAAACATGGTCAAAGCCATTGAACAGCTTCCGTACACTCATGTTTGCTGCGGTGCACGCAGCCTGCAGCGGTCAGTCAACAAAGGTATAGCTGAGGCAAAGCTTGATGGAGTGCTTGCCAAAGTGAGAGCCATAGCAGGGAGTGTACACAGATCTGGTGACAATCTAAGAGAGTTGAAGGAGTTGATGGTGGCCAACGGAGAGACTGCACCTTATATGAATGGATGAACCGGATTTCATTTGAAAAAAATACCAGGATATTGTAGGCTCACTGTTTGGCTCACTCCACAGAACATGATGATAACCAATCCATCAGATGTGATGACACGCTTATCATTTAGTAGTGTGGTAGTGACTTGTTCATGGGCCACCATTATCTCAAAAAAAATTAGATCTACATAATACTATTAAAATAAATTCATATTCCATTTAATTTCAGATTCAAGATGTGAGCACTCGGTGGAACAGCGCGTACCTAATGGTGGAATGGATCAGGAAACACACAGTAGGTGTTGGCGCGTACGTAGAGAAGAAGAACAAGATCAAGAAAGGTATACTGCAGCTGATAACGGACTCCGAGTTGGGTAAGCTCGACACGCTGCAATCAGCGTTGAAGCCATGTTACGATGCTACAGACCAGCTGGGTGGAGAAAAGTATGTAAGTGCGTCTATTCTTATACCACAATTAGCGTGTCTACTTCATAAGAATAAGCTGACTGATGATGACCCGGCATACATTGTGAGATTCAAAACTGCTTTGTGTGCAGACCTGCAACCACTCTACAAAAATAAACTATGTACGAACACATATCTCCAAACAGCCACGCGCCTCGATCCCAGGCACAAAACTCTCAAATGTCTTATAAAGGTACCAGTAAAGATGTCACCCAAAACGTAGAATACCTCGTAAAACTGGCTCTAGACGAAAATCAGCCTGGTGGCCCATCCCCTTTATCCTCTCGACCTAAAAAGAGAAAGTTTGAGTATGGGACTGACACAGATGATAGGGATGCCGATAACAATGACATGAGGCATGCTTCTTTCTTCAGTACTAAAGAGCAAGCAGCCCGGTGGATGCTTACTTATGTATGCCTGATGTTTGTGATGAGGTGAACCCATTGATATGGTGGTTCAAAATAAGAAGTTCCCACACCCAGCTTGCACAAATAGCACTTTGCCATCTAGCCTTCCCTGCCGCCAGTGTTCCTAGTGAGAGGTTCTTCACTAGTACTGGAAACATCAAAGCAAAAAAGAGCGTCTCTCAACCCAGACATTACCAACACATTAGTGTGCCTAGCCAACTGGATGAAGTAGAAATGTAGGATGTGAGCACATTGTAGGCCTACTTGTACAAGTACTAAGATAGCTGGCTAGCTACCCATACTATTCTTGTCAACCCCAGTCACATCTGTCACTTCAGCCTCATAAAATTATTTTATTAAGACGTGGTGTAATTTAACATTCACTCACTTAGTACTCCTTAGAATACTAATTAGTTGAAACAGATAAAACACTCATTCTTATCAGGGCCATAATAGTAATACCTCTGTCATTACCCTAGTCAAAACCAATAGTTTTCTATATTACATTAATTATTGTATTCAAAACAAAAATATATTCTTTGTTCATTCTCAAGATTCAATTTTCTGTTAACTTGTGTATCCGACAATCTTATTTTCTTCCAATCATCTGTGCCTAAACTTTGTACCTACCTGAACATGTACTGTAAAGATCAAAATTTGAAATAGCAATGAGTTTTAGTTTGTTTCCGTCCTTTTCAGTTTTGACCTGCACTGATGAGCTCACAAAGAGCGAAAGAGTTCTGTTTGCTAATTGAGTATATTGAGTATGTATACTTTGAATTCATAGATATATATATATACATATGTATACATGTGTATATAGCAAAACTGCTTACATTAGTTTGATTAAACACAGTGTAGATTTGTTTCATGGCTGCTACCTATTTGGCACATGTAGTGTGTAGTATAATAATAAAATTACCACTATTGATAACAATGGTGTAAACCTCATCTTTTTTTACACACTCAAGTTGGCTTATGTCTTTTATACGATGTTTCATACATTAGTGTAGTGATTTCACTCTTCACTCAAGATACATCATTTTATGAAACAGCCTTGCATGAAAAATAAACGTTCATCATCTTTTTGTCCTTATTTTTATAAATACTATTGTATGTTACTGCCATTACTATAATTGCGGTTTTACTGACACAGAATTGGACCAGCTGGAAGAAGCTTACTGCCCACTGAAGTGTAACAGACACCATGATGACTCGATTGCACAATATACTATTAATGCTGGAACAGTTATTTTTTTCTGGCAGTCAGTGAGAAACCTTGATGGCAGATTTGCTCCACTATCAACACTTGCCATCAGTTTGGCTCTAATTCATCATAACAATGCAATTGCTGAACAAGCGTTTTCAATGATTAAATCACAACCTGACAATCTCCTGCAACAGACTATCCAATGCACATATGCTAAACAACCCAATGATTGTTAAATGCGCAAACTTGGCAAATGACTTTGAACTATCAGAAAACTTGAAAAGACAGCAAAATCAGCCGCAACCCTAGCTATTGACAAGTCTGTGGAGTCCAATTCTGGAGCTGAATCTGATGTAGCAGCAAGAAAATAGATTATGCATTGGTTAACCATGTACATGCGGTACAAAAATTTAAAATTCTGAGTCAAATGTAGACATCTGCAATATAACTTTATATGCATAACATTTTCTCAATTACTGTTTCCTGCACGGTTTGCTTTAACCATGCTTTAACCTATGTCAAAGTGGCTAACGTTTATTTATAGATAAGATTCATATCATTATATTCTTTGTTAGTATATATAGAAATTTACATGATATTTAATTTGCATATCATATTTCAGTTCAATTTTTAATAATTTATTAAACAAACCCCATTTTATTTTTCTTCCCACTGGAAAAGAGCCACTATAAATCATAATAATGAAAGTAGACGCTTATTGAATGACATTGAACTGTATTTTAGCAGATATAATCACACTAGTAAGTAAGAAGTAGATGTAAGACTTCACGTTGAATCAACTACATACATACCAACGCATTCAAAATTATTTGAACAACAAGGTTTCCCTTTTTTGAAGTAAACTTCCCGCTTCCGTTCATCTCAAACATTTGTCCCCTCCCAACTTTGCAAGTCTGGCCAGTTGGTACTATATATAAAATGTATTATGAATAATATATAACATGCTATGTTGTAAAAGAATATATTATAGCGGATACATTACTACATACATAGAACAATACATGTATTATACATAGTTCATCTGTATTATTATATCACAAGTCATATAATAATATAATATATAATATTATGTCGAATATATTATTATTGTATTATTATATAATACAACATAAGATGTGTATATATATATATATATATATATATATATATATATATATATATATATATATATATATATATATATATATATATATATATATATATATATATATATATATATATATATATATATATATATACTTAAAGAGTCATCCACCCAATTTAACATCAAATGGAGAATTTTATCCCATGCCAGAGCGTATTCTAACACAGATAAGAAATGTCACCTTTGTACGGCTGAAAATTCGATATCATCTTTCAACCAGAGTTGTGTTCCCTCAACAGCAGGAGTGAAGTTGTCACCACCTGCCGACACTCTAATAAATTTACTCTCAGCCAGGCGTAGCTCTATGCCCTTAGCCACTTTTGACGCCATGCACCCTTACCAACATATTAACAATACGATCCTTGTGCACTTAATATTTTCGTTCTGAACTAACTTTTTCCTGGTCCATCTTCATTTTTAACAGTTGAGAGCCGACCTGATGATTGTGCCTAGAATTATTTTCTTTTTCCATCTTTTTTTCTGGCACATGAAACAATTTGTAGTCAGCCAATAGTTTTAACATCTTTTACTATTTTACCTTTTAGTATCTAGCTCCTCGATTTTTTCTTGTTGAGCACTGTTTTACTTGCTTCAGTCTTGACTGGTTTTTTCATCTCTCGGACAGCATACTTTTACTTACTTATATATATATATACACACACGCACGCACACACACACATATATGTACATCTTATGTTGTATTATATATATATATATATATATATATATATATATATATATATATATATATATATATATATATATATATATATATATATATATATATATATATATATATATATATATATACATATATATACATATACATATATAAATATATATATATATATATATATATATATATATATATATATATATATATATATATATATATATATATATATATATATATATATATATATATATATATATATATATATATATATATATATATATATATATTATATATATATATATATATATATATATATATATATATATATATATATATATATTATATATACAGACAATAGTCTGTGTTTTTATGAATACTTTATTCATATGTATACACTTCATGTAAAAAATGTTCTGTCATTAGTTTACTTAATGCATTATTTTATTTGTTTTGTGGTTGAGAACTCCATATGCTTCATTCTTACTGTATTACTTTGCATAATATTACAAAATAAATATTGCATTAACTACCTTCATAACGCATCCAAGTTATGAAACAGTAAATTTCACATCTGTATTACTGAATCTATAACATTGTTATGAAAAAGACTATAATTACTTAATTATCGTGTCATATCATGACAAACTATCAACACCCAATTCACAAAACTGTAAATCCTAAAGTATAATGCTTGCGGTTGTAAAAAAGTCTTCTAATGTCTTGGTTTCTCAAACAAATTATAAAACATTTTTACAATTTTTTGTGTAAAAGCGGAGTTGCCTTACCATTTTGACAAAATGTGCCTACAACTTTTACATATTTTTCAAAAACGAAGCCTAGAAATTATAAATGGGAGTTGTCTTAACATTTTTGAAAATGTAACGATAACTTGAAATATTTATTTTTGTGTCGGAACATTGAAATTTTGTAATATTTTAGAATTATAACCCCGAAAGTTTTACAAATTGACTGAATTACTAATGTTAAATATGAATAAAAATACTTTATTACGCTAAATATATACAAATTATTGCACAATACAAATAATATATAATTTAATGTTCATGAGTTGTTGCTGATAGATTTGGCCAGCCATCAGTCATTCACTTGTACACGTATTCTATCTAAAAGCATACATAGACGTCGTTATAACAACTACATTATACTATGGTGAAAAATACGGTTATTAGTAGTTACTTATTACTAGTGAAGATTAACATACCTTAATTAAATTTCTGATATCGAAATCCTGCTAGCTTCGCTTGAAATGTGATTGTTATCTTCATTGCTTTTCTCACTATCATTGTTGACAACTTCATCTTTTTCCTCAAAGTTTTTGTTTTCAGAGTCATCATCCGTCATATTATCATCTTCTTCGTCATCAGTATAAGCATCAATGTTATCATCATCATCATCAGCATCATCATCATGACTTTTCATCAGCTCAGTATCGTCAAATAGGGAAAATCTGAAAGCTATTCCTTCTTTTTCACTTGAAGTAGATAGAAGCATTAAAGCTTCTTCAACACCAATAATCGTGAGAATGTGTTTCTTTGTACCACTTTGAGTTGACATCGTACTTTTATAGTGGATCATACCGCATTCATGATTTTTGATCTTCAAAACGTTCTCAGGAGGGACAACAATCTTCCCAGTCATCAAAGATCCATCATTCATCATGTATCTGTAAGTGACAGTGTGAGTGATACGTAGAGGCGTTGTATCTTGTTTTCGTTTTTGCTGCTTCAACTTCAAATTTTTCCAAACTGAGAGTCTAGTGAATGTCAGAGGAGTGTTGACAGGAATATTATCGAAAGTGATGATATCAAAGTATGCTTGCAACTGTTTCAATGATTTTTTTCTCAATATTTTGGCTATAACTCGTTGTTCTAGCCCTTGATGATGATTACCTCCTACATTACGCAGATCGGGCTGATTTTCTTCTAGCTTTCCCATGTACACTAGGATATGTGAAGAGCGGGGATCGAGTTCCTGTAGCTCCACCGTAAGTTCTTTGTCAATCAGTGACTTGACTCGAATTCGATGATTGTTTGTTAAAACATATTCATAATCCAATATACCATAATCTTCAACGTAATTGACATCGAAAACCTCCAATATCTTAGGAATTGGTAAATCCAACAAACTCACAAAATTTCCGATTTCCAACATTCTTTTCTGCATAGCTCCTGTCATTGTTCCAGCCATCTCGAGCAATTCGAACTCTCTAAGTTTGTTTACGGTATTATCCTTGGTGTTGCTGAATAGAAAAGAAATTGAAGCTCGAGATAATGTCACTGTCGGTTTTTTGTTATCCTCTGTTCGTTTGACTTCACTGTTCCATGCAGATATGTGTAGTCCGGTGTGGGACTCAAAGGAGAGTCAGCTGAAACTACATGACGTTTCATTGCTATATCAGCAGGAGTGTTTATGTTTGAGCGAGAAGATGTATCATTAAAGGTGTTAGGATTGGGTCTTCTATCATCAATGCGAATGCCGTTGGTGGTGGAATTGATGGTTGTAGTGGAGATAGTGTCAGTGTTGTTGGTAGCTGTAGTTGGTTCAATATGGAGCTTAGGAAGTGCTTTGGAGTGTGATGTCATCATACCTGCAAAAAGTAAAAGAACTTAGTTTAATGATGTAAATATACTGAAATTATTGTTTTATTAAAAGATTGTTTTTAAAAACTAAGATTCAAAAACCTAGATGATTCAATTAATTAAAAACAAATAATTATTTTAGCACTTCTTACCTTGATACTCTCCTAATAGCTGTAGTAGATGTTGCTTCTCTGTTAGCTGTTGTAGAACTGGATGCTTTCTGTGTGAAAACGATGGCTCTTATATAGCTAAAGTTGTACTGATTAAACCCTATGAACACCATCCCGTGTCAATCTCTATGAATCAGCATTTTTTTCACGCGAAGGAAAGTCAATGTTTTCGCGGGAATGAATGAATTATTTTCACGCGAATACAAACCAATGCTTTCGCGGGAATAAATACTTTGTTTTCACGCGAATACAAACCGTTGCTTTCGCGGGAATAAAACTGTTATTTTCATGCAAATACAAACAAATGCTCTCGCGGGAATAAATAATTTATTTTCACGCGAATGGAAACCGTTGCTTTCGCGGGGAATAAATAATTTATTTTCACGCGAATGGAAACCGTTGCTTTCGCGGGAATAAATGATTTAATTTCCCGCGAATGAAAGTCAATGTTTTCACGGGAATAAAAACTTTATTTTCACGCGAATACAAACCGTTGCTTTCGCGGAAATACAAAATTTATTTTCACGCGAATAGAGACCGTTGCTTTTGCAGGAATAAATAATTTATTTTCACGCGAATGGAAACCGTTGCTTTCGCGGGAATGAACATTTTATTTT
>CALYOO010000463.1:0-30554 GCA_945261195.1 Cryptosula pallasiana
GTGTAATTATTACCATCAACTAAAAATTATTTGGAACAGTTGTTGCTATTCTTTAAATTATTATAATTCTCATATAATTATTATTATAACTCATAATAATAACAAGCATCATCATCATCATAATGATAATAATTATAATAAGAAAACCAAATAATATCATTCAATAATAATGCTAACGACAAGAATTAGAATAACAACAAGCATGATGATAATAATTATTGTACAGGAATTTGCGTCTGGGTGGTAGCCACCTGTACACACTCCCGACGTATTCTACTGTGGCCCAAGTCTACTCACAATAATCTACTATTATTGTCTAGAGAGCATTTACTGTCTGTTGCATTTATGGATGCTGCCGAATCTGGCGCGTATGTTTTGCTGGCAGTGTACAATAATTGTTTGACAATTATTGGCTGCGTCCGAACATGTGCATGTCCGACGGTAATTGTACTGCAATTGCCGTTCTAGTTTATAGTTTGTTTCGAACTGTGCTCTGACATTAATTCCTCAGGAATTACTTGTCTAGTTTATAGTTTGTTTCGAACTGTCACTGTCGGCAATAATTATGTTGGAATTATTTACAGTCGAATCTGGACTCAGTCGAGATCGACAAATAATTTCACTGTGATTATTGCTAGCTAACTTGTTGGATTCCCCGAATCCGAATTTAGTAAGAGCCGAACTACTAGTGCACTAGGCCTTGTGTTGTAATCCTTGCCTCAGGCAAGGGTATACACAGTGATAGGGCGTACCGTTCTCACTTTCCACCTTAGCGTCGTGCTTGCTAATAGTCGACTTGTCCAGCGCTGGTAGTTTTGGTGCTCCTAGCTGTGCTTGCTTCAGAGAGAGAGAATCATCTGAGAGTCAGGCTAACTCTGATTTTATTAACTCAAACATCCATTTAAATACAGAGAAGGCGGGTACACTTTACTAACCACGCCTGAGTAAAAATACTGGTGCAAGCCACGCCTTGCCCTTACATCAACACCCACTTGGTAATAATTAAAAACGTGGAAAAAATATAATAAGTGTAGTAAATAATTATTTGGTACAAGGTAGAACGCAGTAAATAGTATCGTAGGCACATGTAAACAATAGACCCTTGCATAGACATAGACAGTGTGTAGCGAGTAGACATAAACGTAGACAGTGAGTTATTTCGGAGATAAAAGCTTAATTCTTAGACAAAGGAAATAGAACAATGAGATACAATCTCAGACGATAATTGCGAGAGAGTATCTTGCTAAGTAAATGGTAATAATAAAATATGAGAGCGTACTGGCGTCCCTCACATTATTATTATGGTTATTAAAACCACAATTTATTATTTTTTTATTTTTATCAAATAAGTAATTTGTAATAATCATCATTTTATTACCTGTTTATTACCTGTCAAATTTATTATCTATTTTTATAATAATATTTATTAGCAATAATTATTATTAGCGACATCACCATCAGTATCCAGTGATTGACTAGATCAATAGAGCAAACAAGTAAATCGGGTCGGATTTTCAAAGCCCCCGAAAGATTTCACAAAGCATTCAGAAGATTTTCGAAGCTTCAGACTATTTCAAAAAAGTTCAAACGGTTTGTAAATCGCTCAGACATTTTAAAATGCAAAACACAACATGTTCTGAGCCACCATAGTTAAACCCTCACATCTGAGGAATGATAGATATACATATTGTACAGGAATTTAGGGTGGAGTGGTAGTTGTCACCTGTACAGCAGCCCACAGTAGTAAGTGTGTTACAAGCAGTGCAGTGTATGCCTCCAACTTGCCCAAGCTCAGCAATCTAAACCGGTAGAGTAGAATTTGCAGCGTTGTACGCCCGCAAGCAATACACAGTGAGGAGTTGTCACAACTCCCTCACTTTCCACTGATTTTCTATTCGGCGGAATAGGTGCGTCGGGTCGAACTAATAGTTCGAAAGTCGTTCCAGTACCACTTGCCCGCAGGTCGACTGCAGTGTGAGTCGAACCGTTTGAACACTTTTTACTGACTATTATTCTAGTTACTAGTCGACTTGTCCAAGAGCTGCTTTGTCTGTCCAAGTTATTGCACAAGTATTGAACTTGTAATTTCCTCTGCCAGCGCAATCCGTATGTGAGAGTTTACTTGTATGTTTTCTGCTTTGCTACCAGTGCTTTGCATAAGTGCGCTTATGCAATGAGAATCAACAAGCAATGAGAGGGTCAGGCTTACTCTGATTTTATTATTAGATTACATGGTTATTTATACTGAAAGGATTATATAATAAGATTGGCAGCAAACAAGACAAAAGCAGGCCACGCCTGTATGGTTGATTGGCTAACAAAAGGCCAATAGAACAGAGCATAGAACAAAATGGGCAGTCTCCATCGCATGGATGGCTGCCCAAGCACAGGTATGAAAATATAAGAAAATATGATAAGTAAGGCATAGCTAGGTATAATTGTTAATAGAGTTAGGCTAGGATAATAATATTGTTAAATGAGGTCGACCTGTGGCCTGGTCGCTGCCACATTCCCCTACAATATATATGTCTTGAGATTGGGAGGGAAATAAACTTTAGTAAAAAAAGTAGCAGTATTAGTAACAAACCAATAATTGTAAATTTCTGTGATTGGCAAAAAATTGAATAATAATAATAATCAGTATTTTTTTAGTTCACTAATAATAAGAGCTATAACTTATAATATCAAAACCAGCAACCATTTGTCGATAATATTGATGATTGAACAATGATATTGAATAGGCTGCTAATAATAATAAATAAAAAATGACTTTGGTAAATTAATTATACTGGTGAAATTGTTATGATGGTTAGTTAAATTCCAAAACCAATAAAAATACTATTGAATTGATCATTATTATGACTATGATGAACAATAATGATGGTAATCATAAAAAATTATTAGCTTGCTATATTATTAATATTATTATTAATTAATTATTAATTAATTATCAATTACACTGCAGTCTTATTTGATTATTATGGTTAGCTTGTAGTAATATGATGTATCATAGATAATAATTAATAATATGAAAGCTCTTTACATGAGAAAAATAGCTATTTTTCGCATATTGAGAATAACCATTATAATAATAACTATAATAACAATAATAATAATAAAAATTCTATCACCACAATAATAATTCTAAGTGTTTTTGGCTACAGCAACCATCACCCAAGGGAGATAGTACTAGTCAATAGGATGTATACACTGAAATTTACAACTGTGATGATGCAACAGGGGCTGCAGATCTATCATGTGCTCATTATCCAACAAAAGTTCTGATTGAAACACATTATAAAACCATACCCTTTGGTCATCACTACTAAAGTCAACCTTGACCTAATGAATCCGGAAACGCAGCCCTAAAGCTTCATGGTTATGTATGCTGAAGTGGGGTGGTCCACTCCACATATCCCGAAGATTACTGGTTATACAATTGCTTCCTGCTAGTTGCTAGGTAACAATGGAAAAATCCAAGCTGAAATCTAAACGAATGATGCCGAAAAGTTGTGAACACCCATGGCAAGACAAATATATTTTTTTTTGTTCTATATGAAAATGGGGTCGTGAGACCCATGCGACTATAGCAAAATCCGCCCCTGATACCTGAGCTTAGTGGATGTCCCTGGTAACCAGACCGGAATCTATTACATTGGTGGCAGCGGTGGGATAGACGGTACCTTCCCACACTGTGCTCTGGCCTTGGCCCTGCGAATGCACTGCAGGCTAGCTACCACTGAAAAAAAAGAAGATTGACCTATGGGGTGTAGATCTGAAGAAGGAGAAGAAGATTGATCTACGGAAAGTAGATCTGAAGATTATACTACCGGATTTCTTTGCCGGCTCGTTGAGGCCCTCCACCCTGCAGCAGCTATCTTGCCACAGTATCACACACTAAAGGCTGTCTGCATCAACCGTAAAGCTTGCTCTGTTTGCAACAGTCCAGTACAGGCAATTACCGTATTCCCTACAGGCTCATTGAGTTTGCTCCACCCTGAATATAAAGATATCGGTACTGTACAAGAGAGAAAGTCGTGTATCCGCTATACAGGCTCAGCTACTGAAGTTACTTCAGCTTGGAGTGCTACTCAGCTGGTAACACTGACCCCGGCACTGTATTCACTTACAGTGTCCCTACAATACTGTCTGTAGGCTCGTAGAGCTTGCTCCGCCCTGCTGCAGAACAATAAAGTTTCGTGACGGTTGTTACAAGCTAAGGAGTGCCAGATGCTGTCACAGTATCCCCTAACCAACATCTAGATCTGCTAGAGCCACTGGAAACACGGATTCCGGCCCGGGATCCAGTTGCACTGACCATTACTTAGATTTGAGCTGAGATTACTCCTCTATCTGCAAAGGATGGCCACCCAGAGAGCACGCAGCGCCGTTCGAGCACCCGCTGTCAACCCAGAAGCCACAGCAATTGGTAGACTAATGGAAGCATTGACGGCCATGATGAGGCCCAACCAAGGCAATGCACACACTACTTTTAAAACTCCGAAGTTCGACTGTGAAGGAGACGTCGAATGCTTCATCAACCGATTCATGGAAGTGGCAGAGATGAACCAGTGGCCATAGAACACAGCCATATTACACTTGAGAGATGCACTACGGGTTAGAGCATTGGACTGTGGCAAGCCTCTGCATCTGCAGGGTATATTCACTGCACTATGAGCACGTTTTGGGTGAACACCAAGGGAAGCTATGTCCCGGCTCACCAGCCTTTGCCAACAACACAAGACACTGTTCCAGGAAAATGCTAATGAACTAGAGCATCTAGTACCCGTTGCTTATGCTGATATACCTCACCGACCCATGCAGAGGATGATGCTGGATATCTTCAGTACCACCGTTGGAAACACCTACCTGCAGAGACACTTGTTGGTCATGCAGCCCGTTGATGTAGCTGAAGCAGTCAGGGCCGGTAATGAGTAAATGTAAATAAAAACACCATTTGAAGATCGCCAGGCTCATGTGCCAATGGTAGAAAAGGATAGAGACAAAGATGAAGAGGAATGGATAAGGACAGCTGCCATGAGCCTGTCGCAACATGTCTCCACCACCACTCCAGTGCAACAGACACACCGCGTTCATACACCTTCCACCCCGGATCCCATGGCAGCAGTCATGAACAGCCTGGAGTTTATGGCTGGAGAAACACGATCGCTGACAGCGACCAGACAAACTGTTCTCCGTCAGCTGTTGGAGAGAGCACCTACACCACGCTGCTGGGGCTGTGGATAGCCAATTCACATGATAGGTACCTGCCACCAAATTCAGCGTACAGACACCCCCAGGCAGAGGGGAAATGGCCGGCGCCTGCAATAGTGTCACCCCATCTAACTGCAGCTGGGCAAGCCGGACAATTTCTAAACCCCCTTCTAATCCTGTAACTCCGGAGATTAGTGGATAACCCCAAGAGAGTACCGATGGCAGCACCACTGTTGAAGCGACCCTACCAGGCCATCTACTTCTTGGCTGAAAGATTAATCAGTAGACCAGCAGCCCTGTTGATTGATACAGGCTGTACGACCAACTTGCTGTAGACACACATGTACCAGCAAATGCCAAAGTCAGTAAAGAACAAGCTGCAGCGTAGTGAAACACATGGACTCGTGGCTGACGGATATATGATCCCCTTGTATGGCACACTGCGAGTTAATTTGCAACTTTGTGGGCTTAGGACAAGCGTAAACTTTTTCATCAGTGACATCAATGAAGATGCCATTATTGGCATGCCTTTCCTTACCATACCCGAGTGCGCCCTGCAATTTTCAGGCTCCAAGGTCATCATTGAAGGACATGTACTACCATGCACGGATAAGTACGGATGGCAACTTAATGACAGTGGCCATCTAGCACAAGCAGAGCTGATACAGAACCCCCCTTACACCACTGAAGAAGAAGAAGAAGTCCCCGTACAGGCACCCACCGTAGAGAGAACCACATGGCAAACCTACCAGGCTGTGAAGAAGCCCCCGCCACAAACCTGTGGTAAAATATTTGAGCCAGATTGGATAAAAACTGTGGGAGCTAAGAGAAAAACAAAGTTTTCTTCCTGCTGGCTAAGCCCATGCAATGGGGAGAGGGGAGCCCTGCTGTTGGAGAAAGGCAGCTGCCCTTCAGCTATAAACCCTCCGCTAAAAGATGCAGAGATGAAAAAAGCAAGCACAGCACAGAGGCATGCTATGAGAGCACTCAACTGTGTCCAGATGGGAATTCCCATCACCGGCCAAGTGGAAAGGCAAGAAAAGCAGGAAAAGTGTTCAAAAAACTTGCAAGGGATGTGCGAACCGTGTTATGCTTGGTTTCTAAAGGACCCCCAGGAACTCCCCGACAACCTCCAGCTAACAGAATTAATGTAGCTGGCTGACAAAGAAAGTCAGAGAAGTGGCCAAAACCCCCAGTACCCAAACACTTCCTGTGAAGCCAGACGGAGTGAGTCAGGGTTGTGAACAACTTTGCAGCTTGAAGAAGCCACTCATACCCACGAAAGACACAGAAGGAAAAACACCTACTGCTAAGACGTCTGATCACTGCCTAGTACTTAACGACACCGAGGATCTGTTGCTGGATCTCGAGAGCTACCCGCCTGCACAACTGGGGACAGAGTTACAGGCAATGCCAACGGCAGTGCTGTACAAGGAGCCTGCAGTGGAGGAGAGAGAGAAACTGGCTGAGAAAGAAGAGGAGGGTGAGCGATTAAATGTTGCATTTTTGAAATGGTTGTTTCAGAATTGTACATCACAAAATCCGTTGGAGTTACGGAGTGGTAGCCCACCTAGCCATGCTAGATTAGTATCTCTAGACTTACCACGCACTGGTGACGGTAGATTGTGTGCTTTTCCACAAGTTCGGACTGCTGACACCCTTATAAGGGCAGTAGACAAAAAGAGCGGGATATTAGGGGCTTACCACTTAATGCTGCCTGCCTGCCGGGGATGACTCCCTACCGGCTCAGAGCACTTTTATATTGGCCCGGGGTAACCCTATACCGGCCCGGGGTTCTCCAGATATTCGGTCAGTGAAGACTGAAGAAGCACAAGGCGTTATTTACCCTTGTAGGCCTTACTGGCAGAGAAAGCCTGTGGTGGCCACTAGTGGTGAACGTCCAACAACTTCTTTACCACCAACCTTAGTGCCACACAACACAGTGCACTACACCCTGGCTTGGGATGTTTCTAACTACCCGACGTTAGAATGGGAAGAGTAGAAAAGGCGCTGGCTTTCCTTAGAAAGGGAACGGCGTTCTCCTAAAGTTGAACTATGGAATGTTCTGTCAGCCCTAGAACTTCAAGGGCCACTGCTCTCACCCATACATGACACTATGGTACAGCAAGCCCCGCTGCAATGTAGGCAGCCCATTAACATGTTGTTGAAAACTTGTGATGCACCTGTTGTTGTAGACTCACGCTCACAAGTGAATGTGATGCCAAAGCTTACCATTATGTTGACACAAGCAACAAGCCTTCCAGTAGAGGAGGTAGAGGAGAAAGCTCCAGTTCCTGCATCACTTACAGTAGATGACAAGCCTACCACCTCGAGGAAAGAAGACAGCCGAAGAAACCCCACAAGGTGGAGAATGCTGCGGTGGATCACGGTTGAAACTGAAGAACGAGCGGTCTACTCGCACCAGAGCAAAATCAATGCTCCAGGCAACTCTATCCACCATCAGAAGACAGGGATAATTTAGGCAGTGGATTGACCAAACTACTCCCCTTTCTGCCAGTTTATCAGGTGGAACAACGCGCCTAAGTTTAAACGGCGTCAACCAACACACCAAGGGGAGCCAACTCCCAGGATACCAGGTAAGAAGCGACTGGGGTCCCCAGCGCACAGTGAGTCACATAAGAAGAAGGCGGTGGGCAAGGGGAAACAAGCGCCAACTCTATCTGGATATAAAATACCAAAACCGGCCGCCAGTCCGCCCAGCGCAACCTGCATGCCAGTACCAGAGGTTGAGAAACCCAAAGACTGGAGAAGTGGTAGTGCCTAGACCTTCACACAGCTTCCTGCACCACAGTGACTGTTTGGCTACTCAAATAGAGGATCACGCTACAGCCCTCGAGCAGCGGCTTGGAGAGTTGCGATGACTATTGATTAGTCAAACTCTGTCTGACGAGCAGACAACGGTAGCAAAGGCTCAATACGGAAGAAGTAGAACGGCTGCGTCTACAAGCCACCAGCCTGAGTGGCGCTCTCTTCTAGTGAGAGCTATATATATTGTTCCGTATATACTCTAACTACTATGCCTATATATCTGTAAAAATTTGTAAAAATATATATATTCCGGATACGGAGTTGTGCACCCACATAGTTGCTCTTGATTTTCGTTATTAATGCCAGGGTATGACTTTAATGGAGAGAGGTATGTGGTAAATTTTGATGGAAGTTACTAGTAAGCAGGTTGTTTACTATCCACCCTTGCGCAACAATGCACTAGACTTTGGCCTACGGCGTTCGGTAAACTGCTGCTTAGGTGAAAAATCATACTGTGCCGGTGGTATAGTGTGCAGGGCCGGTATTGACCCCTTACTGGCCTGGGATAGCTATACTGGGCCGGCCCAAGTTGGCCAGCCTAACAGAGGAACCTCAAAACCATCTAGGAACTAAGTCAAGGCCAGGAACCGGAGATACCCTTCCTCGGATTACCGACTTAGTGAACCGTATTCTAACTCTAGCCTATGAGCCCTGTAATACCTCTGATTGTACTACGGAGATAAGCCACTTGGCCACTTGGTGCCTTTATCATTTAACTTATTTGCATTACATGATTGGATCACTATTTATATACTTGATTGCATTGGCTAAATCACTTCCTGTACTGCTTGTCTTATCTGATTCATGCTAATGATTTCCCGTGAGTCTCCCTATAAAAGGAAAGACTTTTCATACACTCATTGCATTCATTCTCATGTCTTGCCACAAATACCCTTGAGGAATAATTACCCTTTAGGATTTTGTCTAATGAGAGTATAGCCATTATACAAGCACTACTCTGTATTGTTTGTGTGAGCCATGGGCTCTTGCTATACCGGGTAATTCGGCTGCCTGTTAACGCAGTTGTCACCGTCGAGCAGTACAGTGTCCTCTCTGGAGAGAGGTGTAATACCTGAGCTTAGTAGATGTCCGCGGTAACCAGACCAGAATCCATTACATTATTACATGTTTTACCTGTGATACAAATTTTGTTAACTACAATGTTTTAACAGTTAAAAGAAATTTACCAACCCGGGCTGAAGACCAATTTACGACTAAAGATAGAACTATAGCTAGACTATAAATAGGACCTAGATTTATACCAAAGCCTGTTGCAGACAGAGGTCCACACTGTCAGAAAACAGCAATCATTCTTTTGGAAAAAATGTTGTCTAGTTTTTGACAAAAATAAACTATGCCAAATTGGAGCAACTTGCTTGATTGAGGTTCAAAAAGTGCAACCATGGTATGAGTTGTAGATTGACATAGTTACAGCCATGGTAGGACTTGTAGATTGACATAGTTACAACCATGGTATGAGTTGTAGATTGACATAGTTACAACCATGGTATGAGTTGTAGATTGACATAGCTACAACCATGGTATGCGTTGTAGATTGACATAGTTACAACCATGGTATGAGTTGTAGTTTGACATAGTTACAACCATGGTATGAGTTGTAGATTGACATAGTTACAACCATGGTATGAGTTGTAGATTGACATAGTTACAACCATGGTATGAGTTGTAGATTGACATAGTTACAACCATGGTATGAGTTGTAGATTGACATAGCTACAACCATGGTATGAGTTGTAGATTGACATAGTTACAACCATGGTATGAGTTGTAGATTGACATAGCTACAACCATGGTATGAGTTGTAGTTTGACATAGCTACAACCATGGTATGAGTTGTAGATTGACATAGTTACAACCATGGTATGAGTTGTAGATTGACATAGCTACAACCATGGTATGAGTTGTAGTTTGACATAGCTACAACCATGGTATGAGTTGTAGATTGACATAGCTACAACCATGGTATGAGTTGTAGATTGACATAGCTACAACCATGGTATGAGTTGTAGATTGACATAGTTACAACCATGGTATGAGTTGTAGATTGACATAGTTACAACCATGGTATGAGTTGTAGATTGACATAGTTACAACCATGGTATGAGTTGTAGATTGACATAGTTACAACCATGGTATTGTAGTGTTTTTCTATCGTTAGTTACACCACCGACACAACGGTTTCCATGTACTCCTTGATTATGCTAATAGTGTCCAGACAATCGACAAGAATGTTCCTTGTTAATAATAATCTTTATTATTAACATTCTATTTAGCAAGACACAAGTATAATAATTACTCCACTATTACTGCAAGTCATGCATAGTAACTCCACAGTAATCCACAATAACTTCTGCCCTCCTGATCTTCAACAATTCCTTTTATAGGAGAGACCAGGAAGGCACACTCCCTTATTAGGGTAAACCAATATAACAGATCCTTATAAATTATCAACAAATCATCACAATCAATACATAAAATAAACAAAGACAATCAAATAGAAAAGTGCACACATGGCACATTGTTTACTAGCTCCAAGGCTCCTCCTCCTTAAGCTTGGGTCCCACTTCAAGGCTCTCTCTCTTGTATGACTTCAATAGGCTGTCATGCTTTCTTGTGCACTCAAGCTCATCCATTAGTGGCCATATATGCCCGGCTAATCTCCGAATGGTGGCCATATATGACCGAGTGAATCTCCGAATGACTCATCAGCGTAGTGGATGGCTGGGCATGCATTATAAGTTAGTAGTTGCACAGCTTGATCTAGAAGCATCCATACAAACACCTAAGCTGTGCAAGGGGAATGGGTTCTATTACACTCTTCTGGGGTGGCAAGGGTGCAGGGTAGGGGGGGGGGTTGAGGGGGAAGGAAGGGGCTGGGGTCACTGATGTTACACAAATCTCCCACAGTATGAGTTGTAGATTGACATAGTTACAACCATGGTATGAGTGGTAGATTGACATAGTTACAACCATGGTATGAGTTGTAGATTGACATAGTTACAACCATGGTATGAGTTGTAGATTGACATAGTTACAACCATGGTATGAGTTGTAGATTGACATAGCTACAACCATGGTATGAGTTGTAGATTGACATAGTTACAACCATGGTATGAGTTGTAGATTGACATAGTTACAACCATGGTATGAGTTGTAGATTGACATAGTTACAACCATGGTATGAGTTGTAGATTGACATAGTTACAACCATGGTAGGAGTTGTAGATTGACATAGTTACAACCATGGTATGAGTTGTAGTTTGACATAGTTACAACCATGGTATGAGTTGTAGATTGACATAGTTACAACCATGGTATGAGTTGTAGATTGACATAGTTACAACCATGGTATGAGTTGTAGATTGACATAGTTACAACCATGGTATGAGTTGTAGATTGACATAGTTACAACCATGGTAGGAGTTGTAGATTGACATAGTTACAACCATGGTATGAGTTGTAGATTGACATAGTTACAACCATGGTATGAGTGGTAGATTGACATAGTTACAACCATGGTATGAGTTGTAGATTGACATAGTTACAACCATGGTATGAGTTGTAGTTTGACATAGCTACAACCATGGTATGAGTTGTAGATTGACATAGTTACCACCATGGTATGAGTTGTAGTTTGACATAGTTACAACCATGGTATGAGTTGTAGATTGACATAGTTACAACCATGGTATGAGTTGTAGATTGACATAGTTACAACCATGGTAGGAGTTGTAGATTGACATAGTTACAACCATGGTATGAGTTGTAGATTGACATAGTTACAACCATGGTAGGAGTTGTAGATTGACATAGTTACAACCATGGTATGAGTTGTAGTTTGACATAGTTACAACCATGGTATGAGTTGTAGATTGACATAGTTACAACCATGGTATGAGTTGTAGATTGACATAGTTACAACCATGGTATGAGTTGTAGATTGACATAGTTACAACCATGGTATGAGTTGTAGATTGACATAGTTACAACCATGGTATGAGTTGTAGATTGACATAGTTACAACCATGGTATGAGTTGTAGATTGACATAGTTACAACCATGGTATGAGTTGTAGATTGACATAGTTACAACCATGGTAGGAGTTGTAGATTGACATAGTTACAACCATGGTATGAGTTGTAGTTTGACATAGTTACAACCATGGTATGAGTTGTAGATTGACATAGTTACAACCATGGTATGAGTTGTAGATTGACATAGTTACAACCATGGTATGAGTTGTAGATTGACATAGTTACAACCATGGTATGAGTTGTAGATTGACATAGTTACAACCATGGTAGGAGTTGTAGATTGACATAGTTACAACCATGGTATGAGTTGTAGATTGACATAGTTACAACCATGGTATGAGTTGTAGATTGACATAGTTACAACCATGGTATGAGTTGTAGATTGACATAGTTACAACCATGGTATGAGTTGTAGATTGACATAGCTACAACCATGGTATGAGTTGTAGATTGACATAGTTACAACCATGGTATGAGTTGTAGATTGACATAGTTACAACCATGGTATGAGTTGTAGATTGACATAGTTACAACCATGGTATGAGTTGTAGATTGACATAGTTACAACCATGGTATGAATTGTAGATTGACATAGCTACAACCATGGTATGAGTTGTAGATTGACATAGTTACAACCATGGTATGAGTTGTAGATTGACATAGCTACAACCATGGTATGAGTTGTAGATTGACATAGTTACAAAAAGCTTGCGGCAGGAAATGTTGCCGCACCAAAAGCAAGGAAAAAGTACTTCGGCATTAACCCATTTCTCGTACTCTATTGATCTTGTCGTGTAAATGCAAATGCACATTTCCATGATTAGATGTCAGCATACAAGTATGTAAAAAGTCTATCACTTTTTCATGTACTTTATGGTGATTTTCACAATCGTAATAGTTTTGATTTCCAGCATAATAATGATACAGTAACTTTTTTGTGTATATTAAACTTGAGGTATGTTTAAAAGTTGAAAAAACTCACCATATCCATATAGAGAAAGTTCAACTACCGCCACAACGTTACCATCATTGCGTTCCAAGGCGAGGTGCTTGGTAACAGGGTATTTATAACCTGTGTCACATTTTACTGTATAACCGGGTCTTAAAGCTTGCGAACTAGAATAACATTTGTTCCACCAGTTGCTTTGTTCTCTGTTTGGCTCTATTGGTGCGTCGAGTTGGCTCGTTAGAAAAGAAATATTCACCAATGGGTTTGCTAAAACATCGAATATAGACACTATTTAATAAAACCTTGAACAACTTAAGTTATTTATAACCAAAATCAACTGAAATGCAGTCGTTACATGTCTGTAAAAAACTTGTTAGCGCAACAAAAATAAACTGTATTGCCCACAAAATATAACGTCTTCATATTAGAAAACAAATCATGAAAATGACTCGACTCAACGTAAAATCAAGTTTTGGAAAAGATTGCCCTAAAAAATGAACTGTTAGGTTGTCAATTTTTTATTTATTGCTTCAAGCCCTATGCAAAGCTTCAAGAAGAAATTAAATAAAAGAAATGGCGGAGCTCAGCTGAGCCTTCTTCATGCTTATTGTATTATATTGCAGTATCTTTTTTGGTGTGCCTCTTGATTTAGTACTCTACCGCTGGTGGCTTGCTCTCGCATGGGAGTTATGATACTACTAAATGTATATAACTTTAGGACTCTGACTGGTTTTCTAAACTGACACATTCCTTAGTTGTGCCGATGAAACAGATTCTTACAATTCCGTGCCTTACAAACACAGTATTATTTTTGCGAGAAGTTAGTAAAGTTTTGGTGAGGCCAGTAAATGCTTGCATATTTTCTGTGCCAGTAAATGGGAGGCTTCACTAATCACCCAAGTTCAAGCTGGAAGCCGTTGGAAGCAAATGTTCTATCAAACATTATGATTAGTTTATAACATTGCCCAAATATTATGGACTTGACAGTAGTAATGTATGAGCAGATCTCCCTACCAAGTGTTTTTTTGTGGGGTCATAATCTGGGGTGATGCAATGGGTTACGGCGTTGAATGAATTCGCTGAGTTAATATTGTATTTCATTTGAGAGGCATTTGAGTGGCATTTGAGTGGCATTTAAGTGGCATTTGAGTTTTGATTATTTTTTTACTCAATTTGAACTTATATGGCATATAGATTTTGAATGTATGGCATTTAAGTTTTGATAATTCTATACATAATTCTAACTCATATGGCATTTACGTTTTGATAATTTTCTTACATAATTCGAACTCATATGGTATCTTGAGAGAGAGGAGAGAGGGGAGAGGAGAGATGAGAGATGAGAGAAAAGAGAGGAGAGAGAGAGGAGAGAGATTTTTTAGTTTTCTATACATTCATGTATATATGGATAATTATGTACATATTTATGGATATATTTATATCTACATTGAATAATATACATTTATTACATAATAAGTATATTGAATGCTATAAAATATGTTGGAAAATCACCCACGTCCATATTCATTTCAATTTATGTACATATCCATATCCATTCATGCACATGTCCATATTCATGTACATGTACGTATTCATGTCCATTTATACACATGTCCATATTCATGTCCATTTATGTACATGTCCATTTATGTACATGTCCATATTCATGTCCATTTATGTACATACCTATGTTCATATTTATGTACATGTCCATGTCCAAAATCATGTCCATATTAACATTTTATAGCTATGTACATGTTCGCTTATGACTATATCCAATTCATGCTTTTTGTTGTTGTCATCATAATCTAAAATCAAAAGAAAACAACGCAACTAGTAAATGATAATAAACATCAACGCAATATGTTGATAATGATTAATTAAAGGAATCATGCCAGCGATTTTGTGTCACAAAAACAGTATATTAGAAAATGTTTCTTAGATACGGAACAGTTTATTGGGTAGTAGCGCTTCAAAAAAGAGCTACAAAAAACTAATCAGTACACAACTCAGTTTATTAGGTAGTAGCGCTTCAAGGAGGTACAAAACACTGATTGCTGACAAACAACGAATTTTAATGCAGATTGGGAGAGGTAGCTTTTTTTAGACCCTATAATCATCCTGATTGCACAGGTTTTAATATCAATACAAGATGAATCTTCCGCCTTTAAAATATGATGAACGTTATTTTGTTATACCAGAAGAGGAGTATCATAGTTCGATGGAAAATATCAGTGGGGCTAAATCAACCGACCAAGACAAGTTTGCATCATCATTGTATGACAACCCGACAAAAGACAAAATGGTGAGAGATATCGAGAAAATCCAGAATATTTTGGTTGAAACGAATGAAATAGTAATGGGAATCAAAAACGAGTTGCTTGAGCGCAAAAAGACAAATGAAAATGTTCAAAGCACAAAACCCTATCGGAGTGATGTTGGAAAGATTAGGGGAGAGTACAAGCAACCAAAGAGCTGGAGCTCGGCTAAAACACCAAAGCTCTCACCATCATCATTTGATAGAAACACAATTGACGATGATAGCAATAGAGATTCGGAGAGAATGATGCAACAATCAGAAGAGTTTAAAAAGAAAGTATCCAACATGACAGCTAGTAAAGACAATCAAGCGTTAGGTGTAAAAATATTGTGTCGATTGAGAGACTCTGGAAAATACGATCAGGATACTGACAGGATAAAACTCAAGGGAAGATGGCTTAGCACTAAGCTATCAAAGAATTTGTTGCAAGATGTACTAACTGATAAAGACTCAATAAGATCAACAAAAGATAACTACAGTAGATTTAAAAGTCTGCTCACCACTCAAGGAATCACAACTGTCAGGAGATCCTCATAAAAATTTATTTTAGCTACCTAGTTGTTAATTCAAACATCTTAGCAACAACTTATTAGCTCAAACATGACTTTGTTATACTATTTCTTTTGGTTAATGTCATTGTTGAAAAGTCTATGTTTATTACTAATGCTTGCTAATACATTACTGCTTGATCCTTTATCCAACACCTACAATAATTCTTAGTAATAGTAGTGTAATGAGACTGAGTAACAATCTACACACACCTTGTTCACTCTGTATGTCGTAGTACATGTTATTCCTTTAGTTATCTGCAATTACTTCAATTGGATCTGATACAGATGTTTTATAGTCTTTACTGCTGCCGCGTTTTGTCTCAAACAAGAGTCCAAAGTAGGCATCGTGTCTACAAAATACAAAAAATTCCTTTTATTCACCTGGAAAATGTATATATTCAGCATTTTGTTGTAAAAAATACACTAATTTCACCAAAAAAGTCTTTCTATTCAACATTTTGTTGTAAAAAATACACTAATTGCACCAAAAAAGTACTTTTTTCACCTGGAAAATGTATATATTCAGCATTTTGATGTAAAAATTACACTAATTGCAACAAAAAAAGTACTTTTTTTACCTGGAAAATGTATATATTCAGCATTTTGTTTGAAAAAATACACTAAATCCAGCAAAAAAGTCCTTTTTTCAACTGGGAAATGTATATATTCAGCATTTTGTTTAATTTATGGTAAAAATTAGTAAAACTCACCGATAATGATATGATTGCCTTGAGTTATAGATTAGCTTCTTGAGCTCTTGTTCTGGACAGTTTTCTTTTTCAGCATCATCAAAGTAGAATCCATGTAGTTTGAGTCTTCATTGGTTCGGTATCATCTAAGCTGGAGAGAAAGTTATGTTGTGTAACATCTATCATTGGTGTTGGTAGATCTTGAATTGATGCTGGTTGTTGGTTTTTTAAAGGGGTTCTTGGTGTGTTGGAGAAGTGCGCTGTCTTCAAAATCCATATGGTTTGAGTCTTCAGGTTTGGTATCATTTAAGTAGGAGAGAAGTTCATGTTGTGTAACATCTATCATTGGTGTTGGTAGATCTTGAATTGATGCTGGTTGTTGGTTTTTCTTATTGTAAAGGAATTCTTGCTGTGTTGGAGAGGTGTGCTGTCTTCAGAATCCATGTAGTTTGAGTTTTCATTGGTTTGGTTTGGTATCATCTAAGTAGGAAAGTCATGTTGTGTAATATCTATCATTGCCAGATCTTGAGTTGAAGTTGGTTTTTTTTTTGAAGGGATTCTTGGCGTGTTGGTCATTGGTTTGGTATCATTTAAGTAGGAGAGAAGTTCATGTTGTGTAACATCTATCATTGGTGTTGGTAGATCTTGAATTGATGCTGGTTGTTGGTTTTTTTTGAAAAGGGGTGGAAGTTGGTAGGTTATGGTGAACACCACCATAGCTGTTGGTAAATCTTGAATTGATGTCGGTTTTCTTGTTTTTTTTAAAGGTATTCTTAGTGTGTCGGACAAGTGTGCTGTCTTCAAAATCCATGTAGTTTGAGTCTTCATTGGTTTGGTATCATCTAAGTAGGTGGTAGAACTTGAAAGGAATTCTTGATGTGTTGGAGAAGTGTGCTGTCTTCAAAATCCATGTAGTTTGAGTCTTCATTGATTTGGTATCATCTAAGTAGGTGGTAGATCTTGAAAGGAATTCTTGCTGTGTTGGAGAAGTATGCTGTCTTCAAAATCCATGTAGTTTGAGTCTTCATTGGTTTGGTATCATCTGAGTAGGTGGTAGATCTTGAAAGGAATTCTTGTTGTGTTGGAGAAGTATGCTGTCTTCAAAATCCATGTAGCTTGAGTCTTCATTGATTTGGTATCATTTAAGTAGGTGTTAGATCTTGAAAGGAATTCTTGCTGTGTTGGAGAAGTATGCTGTTTTCAAAATCCATGTAGGAGAAGTGTGTCGTCTTCAAAATCCATGTGATTTGAATCTTCATTGGTTTGGTATCATCTAAGTAGGTGGTAGATCTTGAAAGGAATTCTTGCTGTGTTGGAGAAGTGTGCTGTCTTCAAAATCCATGTAGTTTGAGTCTTCATTGGTTTGGCATCATCTAAGTAGGTGGCAGATCTTGAAAGGAATTCTTGCTGTGTTGGAGAAGTGTGATGTCTTCAAAATCCATGTAGTTTGAGTCTTCATTGGTTTGGCATCATCTAAGTAGGTGGTAGATCTTGAAAGGAATTTTTGCAGTGTTGGAGAAGTGTGCTGTCTTCAAAATCCATGTAGTTTGAGTCTTCATTGGTTTGGTATCATCTAAGTAGGTGGTAGAACTTGAAAGGAATTCTTGCTGTGTTGGAGAAGTGTGCTGTCTTCAAAATCCATGTAGCTTGAGTCTTCATTGATTTGGTATCATTTAAGTAGGTGTTAGATCTTGAAGTGTGCTGTCGTCAAAATCCGAGATTTTAGAGTTCAGTTTGGTTGGGTTTTGCATTCTTTGATTGTAGATGGGAGATGAAGGTAGAGGAATAAATTCCCGGATCTCTGACTTTTCAATCACCGATTGACTTTTGCCATCTTAACAATCCAATCTAAAAAGACAAAAAATAAGAAATATTTTAAAAAATGTGAGCTGTTTATTATTATTTTATCATAATACAAAGAAGATAACATTTTTATCAATATCCAAAGACAGGGTTTGTAACACAAACGGATTTGGTTGTAGGAGGCTATTTTCGCGAGAATAGTGCAAGTAGGTGAGTTTTTCAACTAGTGGTAAATAAATATTTATCATTCTTTTATTATTTATATCACAAGACTTGAACAAAATTCAATAAAGTAACAATGAAAACCAAATGAAATCACAATAATACTAACAATAATAATAATAATAAGAATAATAATCATCATCAGTAAAGTTTATTTTTCATATTAAATACAATGAATAATAACTGTTTTATGCTGATAATGAAGTAAAACAATACAATAATGAAAGTTGTAATCATTTTTGGCTGTAAAGTTCTAAATCAACCTGTCGTTCAAGATGTCATTTAAGGCTGACCTATTTTTTCTCTCGGACCTACGACAATTCTGTCAATCAATGCCAAAAGACTGCGATCTTGAGCGGAAACAGGATAGGTTCTATGAGCATAAAATTATCTAGGAGAGATACTTCTATGGTCAAGAGAACGACTCCATATCGTAATATGAGGATAACTCCATAGTGCAACTATTTGAGTTCTTCAACTAGTGTTAAATAGTTATTTATTATTCCTTACCTTAATACAGAAAGTCTCCTAGTAGTTGTAGTAGATGTTGATCCTTCAGTCACTGTTGTTGAAGTGGATGCTTTCCGTGTAAAAGCGGTGCTTCTTATATAGCTAGGTTGTACTAGGTACTAGGTACCTATTGACACGAGTTGGTTCCAATGAAAAGCCTTTATAATATATAAGCAGGTCTTTACGCGGAAAACTAACGCGAAAACCGAAACTAAAAAAAAATTCTTCGCGGGAGTTTTCCTTCTTATAAGTCATAAACGTTTTACGCGGAAAACTCATGCGAAGAGTGAAACAGTAAAAAAATTCTCTTCGCGGGAGTTTTCCTTCTATATACTATCAAGGCTTTACACGGAAAACTCACGCGAAAACGGGAAATACAAAACAATTCTTTCGCGGGAGTTTTCCTTCTTTTATGTTATAAAGGCTTTATGCAGAAAACTCATGGAGTTTTTTTTACCTTTAGTTTTCCGCGTAAGGCCTTTATAGTACATAGAAGGAAAACTCCCGCGAAGAAGTTTTTTTTATTTTTTCGTTTTCGCGTGATTTTTTTGCATAAAGCTGTCATAACGCATAAGAAGGAGAACTCCCGCGAAGAAGTTTTTATATAGTTTCGGTTTTCGCGTTAGTTTTCCGCGTAAAGCCTTTATAACATATAAGACGGAAAACTCCCGCGAAGAATGTTTTGTTTTTTTTTTAGTTTTCGTGTGAGTTTTCAGCGTAAAGACCTTATATATTATAAAGGCTTTTCATTGGAATCAGCTCGTGTCAATCGGTACCTAGTACAACCTAGTACAACCTAGCTATATAAGAAGCATCGCTTTTACACAGAAAGCATCCACTTTAACAACAGTGACTGAAGGATCAACATCTACTACAACTACTAGGAGACTTTCTGTATTAAGGTAAGTGATTAAAATAATTATTTAACCATAGTTGAAGAACTCAACTAGTTGCACTATGGAGTTATCCTCCTATTACGATATGGAGTCGTTCTCTTGACCATAGAAGTATCTTTCCTAGATAATTTTATGCTCATGGAACCTATCCTTTTTCCGCTCAAGATCGCAGTTTTTTGACATTGATTGACAGAATTGCCGTATGTCCGAGAGAATTAATAGGTTAGCATATTAAATGATGCCTTGAACTACAGGTCGATTTTGAACTTTACAACTAAAAAATGATTAAAACGTTCAATATTGTATTATTTTACTTCATTATCAACATAAAACAGTTATTATTCATTGTAAAAATAAATAATTAGAGCCTTTTTACCTTAACTCTACTTAGAGTCCTCCTAGTGGTTGTAGTGATCTAAATAATAAAATAATAATAAAAAACTAGTTCCAAAGAACTAGATGATTTAACTAACTACAGACAAATAATTATTTTACCACTTCTTACCTCGATGCTGGTTGCTCTCCTAGTAGCAGATATGTGAATGAAGTAAAATCTTGTTGGGATTCCGGTTCATCAACCACCAATTGACTTTCTGGCATATCAAAGATAGGAAAAGGTCTTGAGTATTCATTCTGAAAAAAAACAAATATTTTGTTTAATTTTTTGTAATTAATTTTAAAGATCATAAAGACCATAAACCTTCAGCTAGTTGTGTTAGCTAACAGAAAATAAATATTTTTACTCTTACCTTTATGAAGAGGGTGAGGTCCTAGTAGTTGCAATGGAAGGATTAGTAGATGTTGCTTCTCCGCGTTGCAATAGAAGGTTTAGTAGATGTTGCTTCTCCTCTAGCCGTTGTAGAACTGGATGCTTTCTGTGTGAAAACAGTGGCTCTTAAATAGGTAAAGTTGCACTGATTAAACCCTATGAATCAGCATTTTTTCACGCGAATACAACCCAATGCTTTCGTGGGAATGAATAATTTATTTTCACGCGAATGGAAACCGTTGCTTTTGCGGGAATAAAAATTTTATTTTCACGCGAATACAAACCAATGCTTTCGCGGGAATAAATAATTTATTTTCACGCGAATAACAACCAATGTTTTTGCGGGAATAAATAATTTATTTTCACGCGAATGGAAACCGTTGCTTTCGCGGGAATAAAAATTTTATTTTCACGCGAATACAAACCAATGTTTTCGCGGGAATAAATAATTTATTTCCACGCGAATGGAAACCGTTGCTTTCGCGGGAATAAAAATTTTATTTTCACGCGAATACAAACCAATGCTTTCGCGGAAATAAATAATTTATTTTCACGCGAATGGAAACCGTTGCTTTCGCGGGAATGAATAATTTATTTTCACGCGAATAAAAATCAATGTTTTCGCGGGAATAAATAATTGGTTTTCACGCGAATGGAAACCGTTGTTTTTGCGGGAATGGAAATTTTATTTTCCCACAAATACAAACCAATGCTTTCCCGGGAATAAATAATTTATTTTCACGCAAATAAAAACCAATGTTTTCGCGGGAATAAATAGTTTATTTTCACGCGAATAGAAACCGTTGCTTTCGCGGGAATAAAACAATTATTTCCATAGGGATAAAAACCGTTGCTTTTGCAGGAGTAAAAAAATAACTTTCACGCGAATAAAATCCAATGCTTTTGCGGGAATATCGCGTGAAAAACTGCTGAATCATAGATATATTATAAAGAAGGTTTCACGAGATGGTTTTCATAGGGTTAATCAGTGCAGCTTTAGCTATTTAAGAACCAGTGTTTTCACACAGAAAGCATCCAGTTCTACAATAGCTAGCAAAGAAGCAACATCTACACACCAACTACTATATTTACTTGAAACTATAGAAAGACTTTCGGTCAATAAGGTGAGAATCACTAAATAATTCTTTAACATATATTGATAGAAAAGTTCAACTAGATTTGCTATAATACTTCAGAAAGTTAATTTTATGTTTTAATATTTTGTTCTTATTAATAAAAGATCAAATATTTTCACCATAATGCATCAGAAAAATTATTTAGGTTTTGATTATGTGTTTATTTTATAAATATCTACTTAGTTTATTCTTTTCAAATATTTTTTCAAATTCCAACCATCTGTTACATATTTTTTACTCTCTTTTCAGTTCAACTTCTCACTGAGCACTCTGAATATGAATGAAGATCGTAATCCCTCATTTCTCTCAACATTCGAACCATACTCTGATGATAAAGAAAATATCCCTCCTGATTCACATATAATAAGAAGGAAACTGAAAACAGTTCGACCAAAGCCATGGGATTCGGATAGAAATAAAACGATTGACTATGCTTGGACTTTGAAAGCACCATCTCTTTCTCATCTTTCCTGCTTGTCAAAAAATGCTGCTAGTTTGCTCAATTCTTGCGATAGCAATGAAAGAGTAATGATTGTAAGGTTTCAACCACTTCACTTAAATCAAACACCATCGCTTCTCGAGATAATCTCCATCGAAAGACCAGCTGAGGATGTATATAAAAACTTATGCATTATCCGCTACAATGTCAAAACATTTGGCACCAGACGACAAGTGAGGTTCATGGTGAGAAATGAGGATTACAACAAATTAGCTCCAACACAACCGGATGTTCCAAAACTGGTGGTTTTTATGGGATTCGATTCAGACAAGCATCCAATCTTTCATCCTATCAACTTCCCATCCAATATTTCCCTTGAGGAAGCTAAACAGCTAAGTAGATTAATAAAAAAAAAACACCTAGTCAGTTGATCAGTATGGTTCGTATCGCAACACTCTCTCAATTTGCTGTTGGAAGTGTAATCAGTTTTGAATCTCCTCAAATATCAACTCAGTTAACATTACCTAATGGAGAAGTGGTGATGGATGCGCTACTGGTAAACTACAGATGTTTGCAATACGATGGTTTGATGATGGGAGTTCTATATATACCTGAAAAACATGCTAGCGACGTCAAACGAATTGGAACAGGAGTTATACTTGTAAGAAATCGTGAAGTTAGTAGATTTGGTTATCATCGACATGATATAATCACATTCACAGCATTACAAGCGATAGAATTGGCTCAAAACCTATTCAACAAACTTGATGATTCCAACCAGATAAAGTACTTTACTACAGATGAGGTTGTTGAGAACAAGGTCTTAGTGCTTTCAATGGGAGCGGGAAACACATCTTCTACGTCTTTGAGAGGACCAACACCCCCTGGTGAAAACTATACTCAAGAAGAGCAAGTCAGACAATACAACCCAGTGAGTGTTTTTTGTATTTAATGTAAACTAACTGATATAAGTAATACTTCCAATTAGATAAAATTTATTTATAAAGCAAGTATTTTTTGTTTTGCTTTAGATAGAAGAGAGAGAATCAAAAACACTTGATGAAAATCATGCTCAAGAAAAAACAAACTGAATAATATAACTTGGTGAGTTACTTCCCTTTACTATATAATGTTAACTAACCAATGTAAAAAGAACTATAATTCAAATTCATGTAATTATTTTACATTTTTGTTTAATCATCCTATACTAATACATAACTTTTTATTTTAGTTCATTATGGAATCAAAATTACATAGAACAGAAGTCTTCTTTCCTAAGATATAACATCAGTACATCAATGACGTCATTGTAAAGAAAAAGACTATGCATTGATTGTCATTACAAGTTGTAGTGCTTTGTATTACTTAGTATTTACTAACTCTAGCTATATTATACAAGGATATTTTCCTACTTATTATGTAATAAATATATATAATCATATATTGATTCAATGTAGTTATATCTCCTCGTTCTTCTCTCCTCTCTCTCAAAATATCATATGAGTTCGAGTTACGTAAAAAAATTATCAAAACTTGAATGCCATACATTCAAAATCTATACACCATATAAGTTCAAATCAAGTAAAAAATAATCAAAACTCAAATGCCACTTAAATGCCACTCAAATGCCACTTAAATGCCACTCAAATGCCACTCAAATGCCTCTCAAATGAAAAACAGTATAAACTCGGCAAATCCATCCAACGTCGTAACTCATTGCATAACCCCAAGATCTAATCCACAAAAAAACACTTGGTAGGGAGATCTGCTCATATATTACTACTCTTGACTTTTTGTGGACTATGTGTTATATAGAATTGAGCGTGTTGCTTGTTTCCTGTACAATAATCATTAAAAGTTATTTTTTGTACCTATAACTTTTCGATGGTCAGTAAAATAACGACTTTTGCAACTCAAAATTATGCAACATAATTGACTGTAGGTTGAATCGAAAACTGTATGGCAACATCACCTAAACCATTATGAAAACTGCCCTTGCAAAAATCAGTCCCATATAAAAATAGTCAAAAAGCGTAATAAAATTCATCAAGAGTTAGGAGACCACAGGTCCCTGTCCTGTCTACAATGAGACGGTAAATGAGTAGTGATTTTATGGCAGGAGACTATGTGACTTGCTTTGAATTTGGCAAACTATAAATGCAGAAAAGCAAGTTATTGCATAGAACCGAGAGTTGAAGACATCAGATGCTGTTTGTTAACAATCTTGTGATTACCTAACACAAAACAGATATGTTAAAGGAATGCTGACATAACCTAACATTAAAAGACCTGTTGAGTAGCGTTAAAAATTGACCCAAAGTAGAAATCTTGGAAGAGAAAAATGTTCTTGAACCTATGAAAGTGAATTTTCTGTGATTGCTCTTAAATGAGCTTTTTGGCATTGGAAGGGGCAAGAAAGAGTTAGGTCTTGACTGGTTAAAGTAGTAAAGACACAAAAGTCTCTTGTGGATAAAAAAAATGGCAAGTTTAAATCTATGCCATGCATTAGATCAGGGGTTCTGAACCTTGTTGAGAAAAAGGCCAAATCAAGAATCAAGATGGTCCAAGAGGCTATAGTCCAAACATCTGGCAATGTATTTTCAATTTTTGTTGACACTAATTGCAAAAAGCCCTGCAACCTAGCTGGCAATCGAAAAGCAAACTGACACAGTAGAAAACAAACAGTGAACTAAGCATTATTTTTTTCCTTCTCCAATAAAAATGATATAATGATGACCGTAGCTAAAATATGTTTGCATTCTTCATTCGAAATGATTTGAGGTATAAGTAAAATTGATGTTTTACATCAAAACTAACTCAAACGATACATGTATCACATTCCTATGATTCACATTACCAATCATTTACATTTTCAACTAGTTCTTTCTGCAGGATCATCGGATCATATCACACGTTCACTTTTATCGATGTGCTCCTATCACACTACTGGTAGTTCAATCTGCTGTGTCCATATCACAGCCTGCAAGGCTGGTATTGCTGACCCGGTATGCCAATACTGGGCTGGAAAAATATGGCCGCCTTAGCAGAGTAAATGTAAAATCCTCCAAAATCCTTCCCTGGCCCTAAAACCCAAAGCACAAAAACCACAGACAGACAAACTGTCGACCCTAACCTAGGTAGGGTCTCAGGACCTCCAGAGAACCTCTGATTGAACAATGGAGAAATGGCACCTCCTCCTAGCCACTTGGCAGCATTCACCTTTAAATGTATTGTATCCCATAAAAAGCTAACTATTTTTATGTCCTTTGGGTTTGGTTGACTTACTTCCTGTCGATATGTTCCTGCGCGTTATAAGCATATTACATTTTGTCCTTCCGCCTAAATAATGACTGACTCTTTCAAGGTTCTTTACTTTCGTTCATGTGTCGCTAACCACCATAGAGGTTTGCCTCCCTAGGACGTGATTTTACTGAATAAAGCCAATTATCTGAGCAGTGGGCTCTGTGTTTGCCAACTAATCCAGTAGTTGTCATTGTCACACCATTGGCATTTCATGGAAAACAGATCGAAGTTTACTAATTTGTTAACTTTCAATCAAATCATTAGGTTAAAACTACTACATTTTTTCTTTACTAGCAACATTTACATCATACCTGAATTTTGATAAAACCATAATTCTCCTGTGAATCAGACAAAAGGCATAACATATTAACTGGTAATAAAAGTGCCTTATGTATTAAATTTCATTCATTTCCCAGCAGTCAAGTACCATGCAATTTACTACCATCATGTACTCATTTATCACCGATTGTCCTAATGCTAATTATCAATTTGTATCAAAAATTTGTGCTACACGCTTCGTAGTAAAACAAAGTTTTATCTTACTCGGAAAGCTACGAGGATACACAATAAGATAGCTTGGTAGCACGAGTGAAGCATTGAATCACTTGTTTGGTAGATTTCAAAGGGGTGAAATCATGGTAAGTATTGCTATGTTCTCACTGAATTGTAGAGTGAGTTCATAACTTGAGCATTGAAATTATAATGCTCAAGTTTTCTGCTGCACTAATTGTGATAAGAATATATTACGTACGATTTGTGGGAAGAAAATATCCTGCACTATTTGTGGTATAGAGTTAATCTACACTGACAGTAGATTTAGACTCACACTATTACGGTGAGAGTCACACGCATATTTATCCTCGCATTGGAGGAAGCAGCATATCCTACAGTTGGTTACAAATTAAATGTAGTTGATGTACAAAGCAGTTTGTTTGTTCAAGAAACAATTCTGTATCTAGAGATATATGTCATTACTACAACACATTACTGTCTTTGTAGTATCACAAGTAGCAGTGTGAATGGCAAATAACAAGTTTGTCATTTCAGAGTACCCTACAGAACTCCTGGATAATGAGCCTGGGGCTGCAGCAGCAAAACAGTCTGCTGGTGAGTCTGTTGATATGTAGGCACTAATAGAACAAGCTGTGGCGTCTGCACTTAAACAGCAGCAAAGACACGATTCATCAGATGATGAAAGTCAAGAGACCAGAGAAGAACTATTGGACGCCGGAGAGAATACTTCAGGCCCAGATATCGATACCCCTCTGTGTAATACTGTAATAGATTTGTGTACTCTATTAACTGCCACAACGGATTCTCCACTCTTCTCCTTCCACTCCTTTCTATCTCAATCTCCAACGACGCTAACAACTCACAGAGTCCTCGACTCAAACGTAGCAGAAGTGTTTTCTCAATGCGTATACTTTATTATATTACAAGTAAAAGGGGTGCTTACACTATAACAACACATAATAATAAAGCAGTCCAATCACGTAGAGAGCACATGGTGCTTTGCTCTGGGCACTTGTTGCCGCTCTTTTCTGTAGCTGGTAATCTTCCAGTCCTTATTAGGGCATGCTTGTACTTGGCCTGCTCTCATGGGCTTCGTAGTTGTCCGATTTGAATCCTGATTGGGGCATTAGGTAGCTTAGATCCCAGGCTACCTCTTCCACTCACTTTCTATCCCGGCCCGGGGTAGCTGACACGGGGTGGTTCGGGGTAGGTTCGGGATAGCTAAATTTGATGTATACAGAGAGGTAGCGACCCGAGGTAGCCGGTATCCCTTTTTCAGGGGATTCGGGATAACCCCGGGGAAGGTAGGGCTCTGGCGGGGTAGTAACTCATTATTAAGGGCACCAGGGGTGTACAGAGGGGGGGAGTTGGAGGGTTGCCACCATTTACTTATCATGCAAATCTCCCACAATACCATCAAAACCAGAATGCAGAAGTGTATTCCTAGCGAAGTACTGAATGCCAAGAGGGAACAATGCTCGGCCGTCACAGGAAACATGGCAGTATTCTTCAGACCGACCTCTATGAATCCGTAACTTTGAACCTCAATTCCAATGTTTGCAAGTATTAGCGACAAAAGTTATGTTTTTTAAATCGTACTACTTGTTTGTAACCACTAATATTCATTATAAGGTGCGGTTTACTGTGTAAATGCATATCTAAAGTATGTTTCATTACAGTATTGTTCTGTTATATAAAACTTGTAGACTGAAGGACCTTGATGAGGCCTTGGAACCTCCCACCATTGTCACAGATGAAATACATCAGTTGGCTAGGACAGAGAAGAAATTAGCATAAAAAGCTAGACAACTTGTAGATGGTGTCAGTATTATCTCAGAAGCGGTCTACAATACTAATGCAATGAGGGTCTGTCAATTTTGAATAATCTCTCCATAAAAATGGATTGGAATTAGCAAAAGTAGTATTGTAGTAGTTTTCACTCTTACTACTTGGACACAACTGCTTTCATGTAGGCTAGTGCAACTTGCTTCCCTACTCTGCTCTATGAACGTGGCGACGGACACCGAGTCCGTCTGCTGCCACCCTACCTACAGCCGACCCTGCTGTATACAAGCTCACACAGGGGCTTTCACCCTGCCCTGTATGGCTTCCTACTGAGGTCTGACCGACCCTGTTCTGCTAACAGCCAACTGTTCTTCGGTGTAAATACCGGTCTGCTACTACTGCAACCCCTTTTAAGTGAAGAGAGAGAAGTGTTTGTGTCCAAAGATTTATTACCAACTGAACTAAACTGGCCATTACACGGCCTTTTATCAGATACATGACATATAACATATAATGTGCAGCCAATACAGTAATAGAAATCATTCATGCACAACATTAAGCAACCAATGATAAAGGGATATAGTATATAGTCCAATCAGTGCTGGCGGTGGCTATTGCACTCCTCCTCCTTGATTGGCACATGGGTGGAGTCTCTTCCTTCGGCCTAACAGAGGTCTCTGTTAGCTTTGATTACTGCGTATACCTGCCCAAACCTGTTTATACTGCATTGCTTGACTGCACACTTACAAGTGCATACTGCTTATCAGCTAGGCAGTTAACGCTGGTAACCAACAAATTCTCCCACAGTATAAATGGTGAAATTGTGCGGCCATATAAAAAACAGGTTTTAAACACCAAAATCGGTGATATAACAGGGCATAAAACGGTATTGCTGTAATTATAGATAATTGTGCTTGTTGCATAATAGCATAAGCTATCTAAAATAAAGCCTTGGGTACAGCGTTCATGAATGACTAAGCTTTGTTCAATAATATATTGTGGGAGATTTGTGTGAAATCAGTGACCCCAGCCCCTTCCCTTCCCCCTCAACCCCCTACCCTGCACCCCTTGCCACCCCTGAACGAGTGCAACAGAACCCCTTCCCTTTCATTAGAAGTATCCCTAAATGATAGCAGTTGAATAACTCAGCTATTCATCATGCATGCCCAGCTACTAACTATACTGAGTGAGTTATACGGAGATTACTCGGTCATATATGGCCACCATACGGAGAACACTCGGTCATAAATGGCCACTAATGGATAAGCTTGAGTGCACAAGAAAGCATGACAGCCTATTGAAGTCATACAAGAGAAAGAGCATTGAAGTGGGACCCAAGCTTAAGGAGGAGGAGCCTTGGAGCTAGTAAACAATGTGCCATGTGTGCACTGTTCTATTTGATTGTCTTTGTTTATCTTATGTATTGATTGTGATGATTTGTTGATAATTTATAAGGATCAGTTATATTGGTTTACCCTAATAAGGGAGTGCGCCTTCCTGGTCTCTCCTATAAAAGGAATTGTTGGAGATCACGGAGGCAGAAGTTATTGAGGATTACTGTGGAGTTATTATGCATGGCTTGCAGTAATAGTGGAGTAATCATTGTACTTGTATCTTGTTAAATAGAATGTTAATAATAAAGTATTATTATTAACAAGGAACCCTCGTATCGATTGTCTGAACATTATTAGTATTAACAAGGAATACATGGAAGACGTTGTGTCGGTGGTGTAAATAAAGATAGAAAAACACTTCAGTATGTGTATTTATCCACCTGATGATAAAGTCTTGAAACTGTTAGCAATATCCAATGACTTTATGAATTTAATGATGACCACCATAGAGAGACTGGATTAAATTATCGGATTTATAGTATCATGTTTACCGGCATTTTTTATGGACATATCCACTATTGTCACTTCGAATTTATGAAAATCAAAGGATGGAAACTGGGGAGTTGTAAATCAAAAGCTTTGATACATTTTGATGCATGTTCAGGCTTATTGTGGTAGAAACAAAATTCCACTAAGTCAGGAAATCCAATTAAGCAGCCTGTGCATAATACAGAGATTTTCACGGATGCCAGCATGGATGGCTATGGCGCAGTACTTGACAATAATTCTATCGGGGGTCATTGGTCAATGCAAGAACTTGATAAATATGACAGGAACATCAATTGTCTTGTAATGTATGCAGTTTTGCTTGCACTGAAATCATTTCACTCCCACTTACATGATATAAATATATGTGTCCGCTTTGACAATTCTACAGCAGTAGCATAAATAAATCATGTTAGAGGCATACATTGCGTAAAGTTCAATAAACTGGCTCAAGAAACATGGGACTTTGCTATGATGCATAATATCTGTCTTGATGCTGCTCATGTACCTGGTGTATTGAATGCAAATGCTGATTAAGCTAGTCGTGTATTTTTCAACAATGAAATTGAACTTATGCTACTAAAAGGAAGGTTTTCACGATTATGAAGAAAATTCTAGCTCATGCCGAACATCAACTTGTTTGCGTCATGGCTCAATAACCAGGCAGAAGTGTATGCATCTTGGGAACCTG